>CM038214.1:35057304-35237793 GCA_021442155.1 Cymbidium sinense
TCACTTTCAAAATTTATTAAATTCTAATCCTTCGTTAGAAACCCCTCCAACTCCCATCTTATCTCTTGATTACCAATGAGGATAACCATTTGCTCACTATGCATCCCTCAGAAGTGGAGATTAGTAGTACTCTCAATAGCATGAACAATGATTTTATTGCTGGTCCTGATGGTTTCATGACTCATTTCTTTTAGCATTGTTGCCCTTTTATTAAATCTGATCTTGTTAATGTTGTTATTGATTTCTTTGATGGAAGCTCTATTCCCAGATATTTTTCAAGTACTTCTATTGTCCTTATTCCCAAAACCATCAATCCTGAATCCTAGGGTGATTTTAGACCTATTAGTCTTTGTACCTTTTTCTAAAAACTCATTGCTAAATTAATTAATAATAGGATTAGCCCCCTGCTCCATAAAATCATCTCCCCTAACCAAACTGGTTTAGTTAAAAATAGAGCCATATATGATAATATTCTTCTCGCTCAAGAGCTGGTTCATGACATTGATTTTTCTTCCAGAGGAGGTAATATGCTTTTCAAACTGGACATCTCTAAAGCCTTTGACAACCTCTCGTGGGATTTCCTTTTTCAAATCTTACATTTGTTTGGTTTCTCTGATAATTTTATCCGGCTTATAAAAAGTTGTATCAATAACATCTGGTTTTCTGTCATCTTAAATGGTGAGTCCCTTGGTTTCTTTTCTTCGAGCCATGGTTTGCATCAAGGTGACCCCCTTTCTCCTTCTCTTTTTATCATTCATTGTTGAATATCTTTGAAGAGCCTCAATGACCTTTTCATCAAAAAACCTAACATGGTTTTAAAACTCATGGTGGTTTCCCTTTCTCATCTTAGCTTTCTGATTTTATAATCTTCAATGCCTCCCTTCAACATGTTAAAACTATTAAGAATCTCTTAAATGATTTTGGCAATGTTAGTGGTCTCTTCCTTAATGATAAAAAATGCTATTTTATTCCCTCAGTTAAGATTCCTCCCAATAGATTAAATCAAATCTCCGATTACTAATTTTAAGCAAAGTCAACTTCCCATTAATTACCGGGGCTTTGCTTTTAAAGGAAAAGATCTCATCTTTTGATGACCTTATTCAAAAATTTCTAATAAAATTTTGGTTTGGGAATTTCATTTACTCTCTTTTGGTGGTAGGCTAACCATGATTAAGAGCACTCTTAATTCCATGCCTTTATATCTCATCCAAACCATTGTATTGACCATCTCTAGCATCAACAAAATAGAGTCTCTAAATAAATTTTTAGGGCTCCAATACCTCTTCTAAAAAAATGCACTTGGACCTCTTGGTTTAAAAGTTGTGGCACTTGATGAAGGTGGTCTTGGTTGTAAATCCATAAAGAAGCTATCAATGCCTTTTCCTATAAACTCGGTGGAATTTTAGGAGTAATCATAGTCTTTGGGCTAATTTCATGATCTAAATATTGCCAAGGTAAACACCCCTCATTTGTCCCTTTAAGCGGGTGACTCTCATGTGGAAAAGACTTTGTTACGTCAAATGGGATGAAGAATCTCTAATTTTTTGGGGCATCAACTCTGACGCCTCTTTCTTTTGGCAAGATAATTGGAGTGGTTGTGGTTCCATTGATGACTTACTCTCCACCCATTCCACTTGCTATTAGAGTAAATTCTTTCGGCATAACAATAAGTGGAACAATAGTAAGCTTTTGATTTTATCCACTTACTTTCGGAATATGGTTACTACTATTCCTATCTCCTCAAAATCAAGATCGATTCTCTTTAAGCTCTCTCATAATGGTGATTTCAACCTCAAAATGTGTGGCTCCACATTAAAGATACTCATGATTCCTCCTATGTATTCTCAAAACTTTGGAATAACAATATCCCTATTATTCTATTCTTACTTGGCATATTCTAAAAATTTTATCCCTGTTGATTCCTTGTTGTGGGGTAAAGGGTTCCATTTACCCTCTAAATGTCAATGATGATGTTTTCATATTGAGAATGTTAATCATGTTTTTGTTAATGGGGTCATTGCTTCTAAACTTTGGATTTGGTATGATGATCTTTTTAACACTATCAATTTCAATGGCTCTCTTACTTTATATCAACTTCTTGAAATCTACTTTGATAATACTATTAAAGGTCACATTAAAGTTATCTTTGCTATCACTCTTATCTGGTTCATATGGATGGACCGTAATGATGCAAAACACCGTGGGATCCCTATGAACCATGTGAGGATTATTGCTAGAACTAAAAACAAAATTTGTGACTTGTTTAAAGCCAATCTCATTCATTACAGACATTTCAAAGGCTGTAAATTTGTCAATAAGCGGGCATTAACTTGCCGGATCAACCTTACTGTCGAAATGACAAGATTGTCTATTGGAAAAACCTCTTGATCATATTATTAAAATCAATCATGGCTCTCTCATAATGGCTCTAGTTGTGGTGGCATTTTTAGGAACTCTAAGGGGTATAGTCCTATGTGCTTTTGCTTATCCCCTTATTTCCTGCACTGTCCATTTTTCTGAGCTTATGGCTGTCTTCAAAGCTCTTGAGATTTGCCTCCAAAATGGCTGGCTCAATATTTGGATCGAGGTGGATGCTATTCTTCTGATTGATCTTTTGACTTCCAATAAGATGGCGACCGAATTATACTACCTCCTCAAGCAAACTAGATCTCTTCTTTCCCTGAATTTTAACATCACTCATGTTTGGCATGAAGGAAATGCTTGTCGACTACCTTGCCAATCGGGTGCTAGATCCAATGGTATCATCTTCTTTGATCAACACACCTTACCCAAACACTTGCATAGGCTGGTTATCTTGGACAATTCTGGGCTTCTTATCTCAGAACTTAATCTAAATTTTTGATGTTTACTGCCCATTCATCTTATATCTGTATGCTTCTTTATTTTTTGGTTTTCTATTCCTTTTTGTGCCTTTTGTGGATGCTTCACACGGATATTACTTGTGTGATCTTTGTGTCATGCTTTGGTGTTTTAATAGCTCCTCCTTCATTTGGAGGCTCACCTTTTGGCATTTACATTGATAAAAAGTTGAGCTATGTGCATCTGATAATCGACATAGAATTATGTTGAGCTATGTGCTATTGGTTTTATAACACCAATCCTACTTGGGTTTTTTATACCAATGCTGGCTGCATTCCTAATCCTAAGGGTCTTAATCATTGTTGGATGGAGATATTTATTTTTATGGGTTTAGCTACTCCCATTAATTCCTATCTGTTTCTCAATATTACTGCTTGGAGCATCTTAGTTATCTATGTTGTTTCTATGCATTGTATTATTGTCCACTATACTGGTTGCAATATTTATTTTGATGAATTACTGTTAGGTTGTTGGATTTTATCTGATAATGACTGTTGGATGGCTTTTGACATGCTGCTTGTCTCCCCTATTAGATCTTGGGCTGCTGTTGATATTCTTCTTACCTCTAGATTGGAGCTGATGTTTCTCTTTTATTTTTGGGAGTTATCCTTTACTTTATTTTTCTACATGAAGAGGCTTTTTAACCTTTTTGCTGATATTTATCTTCTTGGCTGTTGTCTTTTCTTGGAATGATCCCATTGACGCTCTCTTTGGAATCCATTTTGATTCTGCAAGGTCCCTTTGGTGAAATCTTATTGTAGGGGGCTTCCTTCTTTTCTTCCACCGACTATGGCTATTTTTTGCAAGTTTTCTTACAGGTTGTTGTTGACCTCCCTACCCCTTATGGAAGACCTATTATTGTGCAAAACTTAGATATTACTTCTTGGTTATCTTTATATGTTTCTTTTACTTTGCTTGGGTGGAATCTCTGGCATTCTGTTGTTTCTTTCTGCACTGTTTATTTTTTATCCTGGATGGAGTTTCTTCAGATTGTTTCTGTCTGTTTTACCCAGGAGATCCTTTATGTGCAGGATGTTTTTGAGATTGGAGCTTTGGTCAAGTTCTTTTACTGCTCTTGTCTGAAGATTAATTATTTTTTGCTGGCTGTCTTCTCCTACTCCCTACAGGAATGGATTTTCTTGTTGGCCTCTCTTTTTGGTTTTTACTGTGTTTACCCTCTTCTCTATTTTTCTTTCTGCTCTTGTTGCTAACATTTGGGATACTGTTGGTCTTCCCTGCAGTTGTTTTCACTCTTTATGCTATGATGGGAACATGCAAATCTTGAAGATCATTCTTCTGTTCTGCATGAATTTAATCAATGGTTTATCTTATATGCATAACTTGGTTATTGGCCAACCTACTATTATATTATTCTTGGCAAAAGCGGCTTAATGTGACTAAGCAACGTCTTGTTGTTTGCTCAATGTGTCTTCTTGGATTGGCTTGTGGTGTGGGCGTTCATTACCTATCCCTCCTTATCTACTACCTTCTCATTCCTACTATTTTTTGTAGCTTGTAGACCAGTTGGGTTTTTGACTTTCTTACTACTTACGACTTAATTATTTTAAAAGTAGGTGCTATTGAGCACCAATTGGTTGCAACTTTCTTTATTGCTTTGCTATTTTGCTGTTTGTGATATCCCATGTCTACTCTAATATCTCTTTGCAGGAATGGAATTGTGTTATTCTTTTCTATACTAGTCATTGGCTTTTTGGGTCCTCTTTACATATTGCTGTCTTTGTGATTTATGGTTGTTTTTTGATTCATGATTTCCCAACTGTTTGTACTACTATCAGCTGGGCTATTTTTGATCACACATGTTGTTGCTGTTTTCATCCTGGTTCTATTTCCCATAGTCAGATTTCTTCTTTTTTATTATGGGATCCATTTTATGTTCTGTCAACTCTTAATGGCTTATCCTATGGTCAACTTGTTGATAACTTCTCTAGTTGTTGGTGATATGGCACCTTGAGGCTACTATCAATCTTGCTATTTCTGGTCTTATTTTCCATGCTCAGCAGGTTTGGAGTTACTCTATGGATTATCATTCTGCATTTGCTGAGGTTGTGGGTAATTCTATTTACTTTGGTGGGAATTACTTGAACTCATACATTATCTATTTTATATCCTTTTTATTAAAATTTTCTTTTCCTAATGGGTGTAATAACTGTAACAATGTCCCCATTGTTGATTTTGGAATTGATTTGCCAACAAGTTTTCTTTATTTTTCTTTCTATCTTTGATCTTGGCTCTGGATCTTTGTTGGCCTTCCCTTGATGTTGTTTTCCCTCCCTATGATGGGAACATGCAAAACTTGAAGATCATTTTTTATGCTTGAAATTAATCAATGTTTTATCTTATATGCATAATTGGGTTATTGGCCAACCTACTGGTTATTATTGTCATTATCCTTGGCGGAATTGGATTAAGGTGACTAAGCATCTGCTACTGATCTGATTTCTGAATGTCACTTACTTTGGATTGGCTTGTGGTGGGGAGCTATTCATTATCTATCCCTCCCTACCTTTATATATGCTTTTGGGTGGACTCTTGGCCTTGTTGGTATTTGCCTTGTTTGTTTTGATTAATACTCTTCATGTATCTCTTCATGGTTTATTTTGTTGAGTCTCTATTGAAGTTCGATTGCTTGGTGGACTTTGCTTTGAACCCCTTATTGGTTTATTTTATGCATATAATCGAATTCATTGGTCTACCTTATCTATTTTCTTCATCTTTTTCAGTCAAACTTGTATCTATTGCATTTTTATACTGGATGGGTGGCATTATGGCAAGCTAGCTAGTTTTTGTTATTTTGGTTGTTTCTTGTCTTGGAGATTTACTGTCTTGGTTTATCAGGACACCTATGTTGGCTCCATCTTTGTTGGTTGTAGGATTTTAGGGTCCTATGTTCAGCAAGCTATTTCTGACATTACTGTTCTGATGGTGATGGTTTTTGGTGTTTTCTATCTGAGTTGCTATCTTCCAGATAACTATTTTTATGTTCTATCTATTTGGTTATTAACTATTACCATTTCTACTCTGATTGAGAGGTTTTATGGCCAACTTGCTGTCCCTTCCTGTCTTGGATGTTCTTTGTCTTGATTCTTGTCTTGGTTGGTTTTGCCTTGGTTATCCTTGTCTTATTTTTTAATTCTAATGTTGATACTCATTTCAATCCACTTGTTGATTTTTCTTCGGTGGGTTCCAATGTTGCATTAGTTGTTTTCTTGTTGGGTTGGCTTTTCAATGCCCGTCTTTGTTTATGTCGGCTATTGTTCATCTCCTAATTGTTGTGATCATTGCATTGTTGTCTCTTTTCCCATCTCGTTGGTTAGGTTTTGTGCGGTCTTATGCATTGTCTATTACGAAAGTGGTATTATGGATTCTTTGCCTTTTCTTTGTCTTGTTCTCTTGGTTGTTTGTTGATGGATTATCCAAATTTTGGTCACGAATCGCTATTGGGCTAGCTCTACACTTTGCTATTTTTGGTTGGTTGCAATCCATTTCTGTTGAGTATCTTTGCCTTCCTTTACAATTGCTTTTTTCCAATTACTGATATGGATATTAAAAAGGGGGTTGTTTCCTACCTTGAAAGTTTCATTTATATATCATATGTTTGGGATGGGGTTAATTATAGGCTCATTGACTTGATTAGTAGGATTTCAGCAAGTTGTCTCCTATTGTTTTCTTGTGGAGGGATTATATGCTGGTTTGCTTTCTTTTCTTGGATATGCCTTTCATGAGGTTCTAGCTAAGATGGCTCATTCTCTTATGTTTATGTATTCTCATGTCAGGATGACTATATTGATGATACTTTTCTTGAATGGGACACCTTATCATTCAGCTCTTTGCAATTTCCTCTCTATTTTAGATATGATTTTATTTAGGTTTGCAGGTAATAAAGCTCACAAGACTATCAACAACTGGGTGTTATTCTCCTCACAGGTTTGTTGGCTATGATGGCTGTGATGATCTCACTCACTTTTGGTTTGGTAGTAGCTCATGTGATGTAACCCTTCTGCTGAAGCTTGGATGCTCATATTTGGAGTGACTGAGCCTGAGCCTTCTCTATCACAATTCTTTACTATCATTCTCAGATTATATTGTTTTCATTTACCTTCTTGTCTGTATTACCTTAACTGTTCTAATCTCTCTCTCATTATAATTTTGCAGGTGATTCTCTCTTATTCTCTTGCAGGTTTGCTCCATATTATCATGCATTCTCACATCCTCCAGAGCATTGTCCTTAATCTTCCTTTAGCTAATTATGTTAATCATCTTGTATCTTTTGATTTCTTTAATGTCTTCTTTTGCTTTTGGATGTACTTAGATAGGATTTACCTTGGCTAATTGTAGCTCTTTGAGCAGTAGTTCTGGAGTTTATCCCCTTTAAGGACCTTGTAACCCTCTTTTTGTGGCAATAAAATACCCCTACATGGGGTTTCCCTAAAAAAACCCTAAAACCTAAACCCTAAACCCTAAACACTATACCCCAAACCTAAACCTAAATTTAAAGTAATTAAATAAATTAAAAAATAAACATAAACCTTAAATCCTAATAAACCTAAACCTAAAACCTAAGAATAGGTAGAACCTTGATGACAGGAACATCAGTGTCAACTAGGCTCAGTCTAGATCTGATGAAGGCAAAGGCGGAGGCGGCGGTTATCAGTGGTGGTTAAGGATCTGGAGGTGCTGATGGATATGGAGGTCGTGGTCGGAGCAGTGGTGGTGGCGGAGCGAGAGATCCAGTATATGATGGTGGATCCTGTCGAGAAGGCAGTTTGTGGGGAGAGAAAGCTGAAAGATCCGATCTGCTTATAGAACTGCCTTTACATTAGAGATGGTTCTAGTTATTTAGGGTTTTGGATTTTTTATAGGCATGTTCATTTTTTATCTATGTCATTGCTTGTGTCTTAAAAAACATGGTGTGTTACTTGGATGATGAAATCAGAAAGAAGAAATGTTAAATCTGAATTTTTCTCTAAATAAAGCCTGAACCCTAGACCTAAAACTTAAACCCTAAACCCTAATCCCTAAACCCTAAAAACCCTAAACCCTAAAACAAACCCTGAACCTAAACCAAAACACTAAAACATAAACCCTAAACCCACAAAAATACCTAAACCCTAAAACCTAAAACCCTAAACCTGAACCCTAAATAGCCAAAAATTGAAACCTAAACTAAATAAAACTTAAATAAAAATAAATAAATAAATTAAAATTAAAATAAAATAAAATAATAAAATAATATAAAAACCTAAATTAAAACTTAAACCTAAACTTAAACCTAAAGGAATAAAATAAAATTAAAATTAAAAAATAAAAAAACCTAAATATAATAACACTAAAATAAAATAAAATAAAATAAACCTAAAATAAAATATAATAAATAATTAATAACCTAAACCTAAAAATAAACTTAAAAATAAATAAAGAATAAAACCTAAACCCTAAACTTAAAGTAAAAATTAAATAAACCTAAACTTAGCTAAAATAAACTAAGTAAAATAAACTTAATCTTAAACCCAAAATGAACTAAACCTAAACCTAAACACTAAATAAAGTAAAATAAACCAAAATAAACCTAAAACTAAATTAAAAATAAATCCTAAAATAAACCTAAAATAAAACCTAAAAAAACCTACCTAAAAATAAAATAAAACCTAAACCTAAACCTAAAATAAAAAAAATAAAACCTAAATAAAATTTAATAATAAAAGTAACTAAACTAAAAAAATAAACCTAAACTTAAACAAAATAAAATAAATAAATCATCTTGTCTTAACTTTTAAATAATAATAATATTATTATTAAATAAAATTAAATTAAAAATCTAACCCTAATCCCTAAACCCACTACCCTAAACCTATGACCCTAAACTCTAAACCCAAAAAATTAAAATAAATCTTAAAACTAACCTAATAACTAAACCCTAAACCACCTAAACTACCTAAACACTACCCTAACCCTAAACCTTAAACCACAAACCTAAAATAAAACCAAACTAAATATAACTAAAATAAAATAAATCAAAACCTAAACCTAAATAAATGAAAAAATAAAAATAAAACCAAACCTAAACTTAAACCTAAGCCTAAGCTAAACCTGGATGTACAAATAAAATGAAATAAAAAATAAAACTAAACTAAAATAAAATAAATAAAGCTTAAAGTAAACTAACAAATAAAATAAACAAAATAAATAACCTAAATAAAATAAAAACTAAAGTAAGATAAAATAAAATATACCTAAAATAAAATAAAATAAAACTTAAACTTAAAAATAAACCTAAAATAAACCTAAAAAACAAATAAAATATTAAAAACTAAAATAAAAAAAATGTAAACTAAACTAACCAAAATAAAATAAACTTAAATGTAAACTAAAATAAATAAATAAACCAAAAATAAACTAAACATAAACCCTAAACTAAATAAAATAAAATAAACTAAAAATAAACCTAAAGCTAAACTAAAAAATTAACCTAAAATAAAAACCTAAAACCTAAACATAAAAAAATAAAAAAAAATCTAAACTTAAGCATAAAAATAAATAAAAACTAAACCTAAAAATAAAGTTAAAATAAAATTAAACTAAAAAACATAAACATAAACTAAACCTAAAAAATAAGTTAAAATAGAAAACCTAAACTAAAATAAAGAAACCTAAAATAAATAAAAAAAACTAAATATATACGAAAATGAACCTAAATAAAAAGAAATAAATAAAAATTAATAAAAAATAAACTAAATAAACCTAAACCTACTTGTTTAATTAATTTAAAAAAATAAAAAAAACCCCAAACCATAAATAGTAATAAATCCAAACCCTAAACCCTAAACCCTAAACCTAAACCCTAAAAAACCCTACCTACCCTAAAACTAAACCCTCCCTAAAATGGTAACCTCTAATATTTGGGCCAACAAGTCCATAGTGTACTTGTGGTAGTAATGGAGCTTTGGCTTTAATAACCTTATAGGACCCAATGATTTGGTTTATAACTAGCTGAGAATACCCAAAGATATTGATGCTCTAGATGCATAGTAATGGCTAACTCAACTTAGAGCCTCATATTTGGCTTCATTGTTGGTACAAGGATTAGCATGATATGAGAATCTCATCACATCCCAGTCTAGAGTTAAGAGAACTATTCTTACCCCTGCCTTTTCTAGAATAGTAGATTATGGTTCTTCTCCTCTTTGAGAGGAAGCTGCACCATCAAAGTACATCTCCCAGTGGTGAATGCTAGTATCCCCTAAGTTCATAATTTATTCATCAGGGAGATCATCACTAAGTGGAGAGTCAACTGGAAGTGGGTGTTCTGCTATGAAATCCTCTAGTGCTTATCCTTTCACTGCACAGAGGGGTATGAAGGTAATGTCAAACTGTGAGAGGATCATGGACCATTGTGCCAACCATTTGGATAGCATCGGCTATGTCATGAGATATTGTATTAGATTAATCCTAGAGATTAAGTTCACCTTATAAAGAAGCATGTAGTGTTGTAGCTTTTGGAATGAAAAGATTAAAGCTAGGCAAAGATTTTCAATGGGTAGATAATTAGCCTTAGTAGGGATTAGATGATGGTTGAGGTAGTAGAGTGTGTTTTCTTTCCCTTCATCATTGGCTTTGGCCAACAAAGCACCAAGGGAGTCATCTAATACAGAGTGTAAAGTATGAGCGGCTTGCCTGACATAGGGGTTGTTAGAACTGGTGGCAACATCAAGTAATGCTTGATGTCTTCAAAGGCATGCTCACACTTATCATCCCACCTAAACCTGCCATCCTATTTGATAAGTTGGGTATGCCAGCTACCCCTGGAATGATTCGAGTTGAGTTAAACTTTTATTGGTGGCATTTCTAATATCGCCCTGATTTTCTCTAGATCGATTTCAATTCCTAGTGTGGGACAGCAAACCCAAGGAATTTTCCTAAAGCTACTCTGAATGTACACTTCAGGGGGGTAAATTTTGAGGTTAAATTATCTTAACTATTCAAAAAATACTCTCAAGTCAAAGAGATGGTCTTTCTTTTCTCTACTTTTGACCATGAGATCATCGACATAGCACTCGACTTAATGATGAATGAGTTCATGAATAATTTGAGTCATAGCTCATTGGTATGTAGCACCATCATTTTAAGTCTAAAGGGCGACCTAATAATAATTGATCGGGTTCTCAAAGTAATGTTTCTTTCATCTTCAGGGGGAATCTTTATTTGGCAATATTTAGATGAGCCATCCATGAAAGAAGACTGCATGAGATGAGGAAATGTCCACTGTCAGCTCTAAGATTGGAAGTCAAATTTCATCTTTTGAACATGCCTTATTTAAATCCCTAAAATTGATGCATATGTGAATTTGGCCATTCTTTTTCTTAACTGGGATGATGCTGGCTAACCAGGTAGGGTATTTTTTTTTCTCGGATGAAGCCAGCATCAATCAATTTCTTGACTTCATAAATGACATGTTGTTCTATGTCTAATCACATGCATCTAGGAGCTTGCTTGATAGGGTTAGCAGTAAGCTCTATTACTAGTTTATGGATCACGATGTCAGGAGCCAATCCGGGCATCTCTTCATAACACCATGCAAAGAAGTCCTTAAACTAACTCAATAGCCCAACTAAGTCATTGGTTTCAATTTCATTCAATAAATAAGATGTCTATTGGGTGGATCTTCTTCGTTCTAAGTTGATTCCTTAAGCTTGTTAATGGTTGACTTGATCTCTTCTTCAAACTGGTAGTGCATCTTTGACTTCAAAATCATCTAGATCATCAAGTCTCTAAGCATATCTCCTCATAGTTAATGTGATTTGAAAAGAACTATCAAATTCCAAATGATTGGTAATTACTAAGCAATAATCATCATCATCGACTAGACCCTTTGTCAATCCCTAGTCGTCTAGATTGAGTGCTTTTATATTTGTTCTTCCATATTCTCTCGAAGTAGTCTGACCTACACTTTGATGAAATATGTGGGATTAACCTTTTCTTTGCTAAATTATGAACACAAGACAAGTACTAATCAAAAAGTAATTCTATTAAATCTCTATATGAGTAATCCTCAAGTTCTACATCAACTTCATGACTTGAGGGTGATGCTCCCAGAAAGAACCTCTGAGTCTTCACACCTATGGATAACTTAGGGGCTTCCTTAACTACCAAATCCTCAACTTTTTGAGAGGATAGTGTGGTTAGAGCTAAGGTTCCCAACTGATGCCTAATTGTTTTACATATAGACTTGGATACACTTATGCTTTGGTTTGGAGCCTGATCTTCATCACTATCTAGCTCAAGTGTCACCTCCAATGAAATGTACTATTGAGAAGTGCGGGTTGGTGTGCTAACTGTATAAGACTCATCCTATGAACTAGATTCTAAGTCTATATGGATAGTAGGTGTACTCTCGGTAGCTGGGACATATCTTCTAATAGGTGGCCAATAAGGAGGTTTTCCTCACCCTCTGGATTGGCATCTTCCTCTGTCTTGTGGAGGACAGGTCATCCTACCCATATGTTTGAATGAAATAATGAACTGTGGGTGCAATCTAATGTCAGGCTCCACTTCTTCCTCCAAGTATATTTCCACCCCCTTTTATTTTCTTTTTCATTTTCTATTTTCTTTTATTTTTATTTATTTCTTTCTTTATTTCTTTTTATATTTATTTTATTTTTAAACTTTAGCCAAGTTCATGAGAATAGACTTGTTGATTTTGAGGGAGGTAGTAAGCCACATCCTCATATATGCCGACCTCGTCAACTGTAAATAGCTTGAGATCTCCTTTGACACAGTAGATGATCCCACCTCTCATGAACTTCATACACTAATGTAGAGGGGATGGAACTATCTTGTTCTCTTATATTCATGGTCTCCCAAGCAAAGCATTAGAAGATGTATCAAAGTCTATAATGTAAAACTTTGCTTCGATCTACTAATCATCTATCTCCAAGGGTAACACTCTAGAGCCTAAGGCCTGTTGACCTTATTTTTGGAGTGTGGATTCAATCTTTCCATTTTAGACTAAGAAATCTTCTAGACACTAAGACTTCCCTAGTCATAAGACACTTCTAATAATTAGGTAAACATTTAACCTAAGCCTAAAGACTTAGAAGGGTTAACCATAGGATTAGGTTATGCCTTAGGGATTAAGATAATCCACCTACCCTGAAACCCAAACCCAATCCATGTTCACCTTCTCAAACCAAACCTCAAGTTCAATTCAAACATCAAATTCAAATCCAAATCCAAACACAAATTCTGAAACCAAATGATTGAAGCCCATGATCAAATCCAAACTTGAAACCCTTCCTAAGCCATATGACCTATCCCATGGACTTAGCCAAATCTTAATCCAAATAAATCCAAAATCAATTGATATTCTCATAATCAATTTATATCTTTAATCATCTTCCTAAATATAAATCAAATCTACATTCAAATTATCACAACTAAATAGAATTAAATCAAAACCCTTCCTAAGCCATATTACCAATCCCATGGACTTAGCCAAACCTTAATCCAAATCGAGTCAAACTCAATTGATTTTCTCACAAATCAATCATATTTTCAATCATCTTCACAAATGTAAATGAAATATACATTTAAGTCATCAAAACTAAATGAAACCAAATCAAAATCCAAACCTAAACCACATGACCCAACTCCATGGACTTGGACAAATTTCTTCATTCCAAACCCCAAATTCAATTGATTTTCTCATTAATCAATCATACCTTCAATCATATTCACAAATATAAATGAAATATACAATCATCAAGCCAAACCAAAATCAACCCAAGTCAAACCCAACTTAACCCTTTTGACTTGAAATGTTCAAATGAACCAAAACCCATTTGAACCCAAGCCAATTGTAATTGAATTCCTATATCAATGCCAAATCCATATATAAACTCAACTAAATCAAACTCAACCTAAAATCAAGCCAACTAAACCCAATTGGTCCACTTGAACAAAAGTGTCCAATTTGACTTATTTGGGCCAAGTTCTAATCCTACCCAAATTGGATTGAACCAAATTGAACAAAACCTCCCATCATGATTGTTGATCACCCTAGGTTGATCAATTGTCACAAATTAGGTCAAACCAAGTCAACTTGGTCATTTGACCAAGTCAACCCATATGAACCCAGACTAGCCAAATTATAACCTAAGCTAATTCCCTTAAAACTAATGATTCATACCAAATCAAAATCAATATTTGAATATGACTTGACATTTAATTGAGTCAAACCAATCTTAATTGGCCCTCTTGACCTAAGTTGACCCAAATTGACCTAAAAGACTAAATTGGGTCAAATCAAAATATAAACCAAATTGATTGCACCTAATGGCTCAAATTCATTCAAAATTGATTATTGAACTTGACCAAAGTGATGATTGGACCCAATTGAACTTAATTGACCTACTTAGCCCAAATTGACATAAAGGATCAAGTTGGCCTAAATTAAAACGAAATTCAAATTAATTGAAACCAAAGCCTACAATCATCTTCAATTGGTCAACTAAACCCAAACCAACACCCAACCCAAGCCAATTTGGCCAATTTTGTCAAAATGGTCAACTTAACCCATTTAAATGAATTCAAATGAGCCAAAATCAAATATAATCCAAACTAAACCAAACCAATTAAACCAAAACATCCCAAATAATCATATGAACTTGGCCCAATCCATGGTTTGACCCAATTTGACCAATTGGTCAACTTTACCCAAACTAAACCAATTTGACCTAAATGAGTCAAATTGAGCCAAACCTAACCAAATCAACTCAAATTGACATGAAATTTATGCTAACCCACTTTTGGCTCATTTCAAATCTACCAAAATTAAATCCAATGCTAAATGATCATTCTACCCTTGGGTCAAGGGCATCACATGAGACAAATCACCCATGTAAATGGTCATTTCTATTCCTTGGCCACTTGGTACTCTCCCAATGGTCCAGCTACACACCTAGGACACTGCCCAATCTGACCCAAGGGGTGGTTGGGTCGGCCATGACCCATGGGAGGTGAAATCACCTCACTCTCCCCATTGGAGCATTTGAAATCCATAGGACACCCATGATTCCTCCTTGGCAGCTAGCTCCACACCTTCAAACTCGAGCTAACTCAACTCCTTCACGCCACTCATGACTGAGATGGTCAAATGACCACTAGAAGCCAAACCCAATCCCACCATTTGATCAAGATGAATGGGGTATACATCCCCTTTCCACTCAAACACACATAAAATTATTCCTTAGATCCCTAGCTACCCAAGACAAGGCTAGAGGTATTCCCAGCTCCCAAGCTTATTCCTCGATCAAAAATGCCATTCCCATTCTCAAATAGGACACTCCCATTTCCAACCTAACTTACCCATTTCTCAATCAAACTCAAATTAACATTGCACCTTTCCTAGGCCTCATCGCAAGAATGGATTATCTCCCAAGCTTCCCAAGCACCGGAGGTAGGACATCGATCAAATTCAAGCTCCAAATCATCAGTTCATGGCCTTTTGAGTGAACGTCAAGGAATTGATCCAATTATTGCTCAACAAGGATTCATCTCCACTTGGATGAAGCTTCCTCAATCGTTTGAGCCGTTGGTCTTGATATCCAGTGAGGTATGCTTCCAAAAGGATCCTTAGGCAAAATGGGTTGGAGATTTTGAAGAAAACTTGCATCTCATGTCATCATGACCATTGTATCCCATCGATTGATGTTGTGAAGGTGTGGGATCCTTTGGAGTTGATCTGAGATCGGGTAAGCTTGGATCAAGTGAGCAATGGTGGACATACTCCATTCTTCCTCACTCATGTGATGTTAGATCACCCACCATCCCTTTCATGTGATCAAAATGAATGATCGTGATTAGATCCGCTAGATTGATTTAATTCGATTAAGCTGGAAGTAATCATAGTCGATCTTAGATCAAATGGCAGATGGGAAAGCGTATCCGACTCTGCCAAGTAGGCACTGAGTTGGATAAGTTTAAGTAAACAATCCTGTGGCATCACATAGAAAGCGTGCCGCATTAGCATGCCATGTGGCAACAGATTATGTTATAATTAGGCAATTAATCATTTTAATGGCTGAATCTTCTAAAAATCATAAAAAATTATAGAGAAATAAAAGAAATGCAAATAAATACTCATTTTAAAGGTATTTCATAGGAAAATTAATTAAAATGATCTTAACTAATTTTGAATAGTAATTAAGGTTTAATTACAAAATTAATTAACTTAATTACTTCTTAATTACTTGAGCAATTAATCCCAAAAATTGTGGGATTTATTGCTCACTTAATTAGGAAAATTAATTAATTAAAGCTTACCTACTCTTTTAAGTTAATTGATGATTAATTAATCCCATGAATAGTAACAAATTGGTTAATTAAGTTTATTAATCATAGTTTAACAATAAGTGAACTAAGGAATAGGGTTGGGACCCCTTTCCCTAAGTTCATTTTACCCTTTTTTAAAATAAAATTAATTGAGATTTAACTAATTAATTAAATCACTTAATCAAATTGAAATCATAATCACATCAGAGCTTAATTAATTAAATCATGGGGTAAATCTTTAGGTGTTTAATAACCAAAAGGAGTTTAATGAAATTATGGTTAGTCCAAATGTGTGGGAAAATAAGAGTGTTTAATTAAATCCTTTAATCTAGTTAACTATTAATCATGTGTCAATTGCATTAGGCCCCTTTTATTTCTTAGGATCATTACAAATTTATTTTCATGCATATCATGTTGTCTCATAATTATTTAGTAAATTACTTTAAGGTGAAATAGGTAAGGGTAATTAATTCATCTAATTAATGTTTCAACTTAATTAACTCATAAAATCAACTTAATTACATTTCATTAAATTAAATCAAATTATTAATGTGGGGATGGATTTAAAACAACAAGAGAATGATTTCTCTTCTCTGCTTTAAATAAAATCAAATCCAAAACCTAATTAATAAAGAAGCTTTGGTTTTCTTTAAATAATCTTATTTTATTTGATTGTCCTTAAGAACTAGTTTGGTTGAATGAATCACATGCTTGTATTTGATTGTCCTCTTTCCAATCATGTTAAATTGGTATGTCATTTGAATTAATGCATCCATCATGTCAAAATCAAGTAAAATAAAATGGATTTTCTTTATGTAAGCTTGCATGTGTTGATTTAATTTAATATATGCATGACCATTATCACTATTAAATCCAAATGTATTTTTCAAAAGCTTATAAATGAATAATAATATGTGTTATGATGCTAGTTAGAAATACATAAGAAATGCACGTGCTTATAGCTTAAGTGTATGAATGTTGAGTTCTCTTTCCTCTATTCATGTGTTGATTTATATAAGATTGAATGGTAATGGGTATATAGTCTAGACATCCCGAGAACATGATGCTTTTAGCTAGCGAGGTCATTTGATTACCTCACTTCTTTGGTTTAATAATGGCACATACCCACTTGATTTCACTCTTATGTAATTCAACATTAGAATTTGGATAATGCTTTAATTAATATATAAATGATTCAATAGAAAAATATATACAATCATATGCATGTTACATGTGATGGAAAAAAATGATTTCATATATGTCATGTGGTAGTAATTGAATTAAATTAATCTTAAGATTCCTTTCATTTTGAATAGGATTACTTAAATTGAACCTAAACTTAGGATTAATTAAATTATTTAATAAGCCATTCACTAAAGAGAATTAAATCAAATTAATATACTTTAAAAAGTGACTTATGGTAGGGATGAAAGAGGGCAATCCTATTTTCCTCTCTTTATATTTTTTTATCTAAGTGTAATCAAATGAAACAAAAGAAAACATAAACTAAAATTCTCAAATCAATTAAACTACTTCAAGTGAAATCAACCTTTTATGTTAAATTGAATCCTTTTGCAGATAAAAAATACAACACTAATGCCTAACAAGACTTACCACACAAGCCTTAATACACACATTAGAATTAAGTCACCACTTCTAGCTCTAAGTTAGGATGGTGTATAATGTGATGTATGTTTCATTTTATGATGTATTATTTTAGATTGGATGTTATGGTGTATGCTTCGTAGACTGGATGATAGGCTAATATTAGCTTAATCATATTTTCTGTAGGGGATTATGCTTAAGGGATGCTTAAAAATAAATGTGAATACGCTTTTTATAGGTTGCTTAAATCCTTAAGCATATCCAAGTTAGGACAGGTGGGCTTAGTTACCCATTTGTAGGGTACTAAGTCCAAATTATAAATACAACTTCTTAGGATTATATGTATATTTAGCTAACCTCTATTTTGTAGGTGTTGTTAGATTTACTTTATCCACATAAATGTAATTTTTGCAATAAGAATTAGGATTAGTGCTATAGGGTATTAGGATGAGCAGTGGCTAGAAGGTTTTGTCTTGGGGTGCCTTGTGATGTCTTTAAAGAAACTACCATCCAAATCAAAGAAGGAACCAAATAAAAAATGGAGATATGAAGAAAGAAGACCCCCATAGCATTTAATACAATTATAGTTATTCTTTCATATTCTAGGTTGTATAAGGGTAGACCTCGGAAACTAATGTTTTCTCTCTTCGAGTTGTACGGCGGTACCTGACCACATCGGCCTTTTATTCTTTTATGATAGTTTATATAGTTGTTTGATGTTATGTTTACATTGTGAATTAGGACGGCATGCTTTAATAGTTTCTTAAATGATTGATGCTTTAATGTGTGGTTTGGATACGATTAGGCTCTTAGAATAAAAATAATGTTTCTACCCAACTAATCACTCATAACTAAATTTTAAACAACTCATAACCTCATCATAAAGCCTAAGACATAAATAAGATAATTAAAAGATTTAGCAACCCCTTAGCTGTATGTTTGTATGTTTCACATCATGCATGCATATTGTTTCTCTCTTGAGCATGATCTCCATCCTTGCACGATAAAGGAATGCTAGACCTGTAAGGTATCCCTTGTGGTGGTGAACAACTTCTTCTAGTTGATTTGACCATAACCTATTTCATCATGTGTTTCGGTCCTCTCGCCTTGTTCATTGAATCCTCTCAACATCATCCTTTCTTTTTAGAGTTTGGAGATTTTGATCCTCAAGTAGGCAAGGGTTCTTAGACTCATAATGTTGATTGATACACATGGGTCAACCAGAACTCTGGATAGCCTGTATCTGCCAATATCCACTGTAATGTAAAGAGGCAGTTGTGCTTAGTCATCCCTAGGAGTAAGTCTTCATCGCTGAATGTAAGTAAATAAATACCTAAACCTAAACAATAAACAAAAAAAATAAAACCTAAAAATAAAAAATAAATAAAACCTAAACCCTAAACTAAAAAAATCCTAAACCTAAAATAAATGTAAACCTAAATTAAAAAAAATAAAACCTAAACCTAAAATAAACTAAACCTAAACCCTAAAATAAATAAAATAAAATTTACCAAAAATAAACCTAAACCTAAACTAAAAAATAAAACCTAAAAATAAACCTCAAATAAAAACCTAAAACCTAAACCTAAAAAAAACCTAAACCTAAACCTAAAAAAAAAAAATAAAACCTAAATCTAAAAAATAAAATAAAAATAAAACTAAACTAAAAAATAAATCTAAACCTAAACCTAAACCTAAATAATAAAATAAACCTAAACCAAAATAAAAAAACCTAAAATAAATAAACTAAACTAAATAAAAATAAAAATAAACCTAAATAAAAACATAAACTATAATAAATAAAAAATAAATTAAATAAACCTAAACTTACTAGTTTACTTAATTTAAAAATAAAAAAAATATAAATATATAAATATATATATATAAAATAAACCCTAACCCTAAACCCTAAACACCCTAAACCTAACTAAACTGACAACCCTGCGCCTAAACCCCTTCCCACCACCCTCTAGTGACCCACCTTACTAAACCCTAAAACCCATACCATAAAGCCTAAACACTAAACCCTAAACTTTAAACCCTAAAGTTAAAAAAAAACCCTAAACCCTAATCCTTAAACCCTAAACCCTAAATCCTAAACTGTAAATTAACCATTAACCTTAAACCCTAAACGCTATAAAGCTAAAAACCTAAACTTAAACTAAATAAATCTAAAAATAAAATGAATAAAATATCTAAGCCAAAATAAAATAAAAAATAAAATAAGAACATAAACTAAAACCTAAACCTAAACCTAAACCTAAATAAAATAAAAAAATAAAATAAACTAAAATAAAATAAAAACCTAAACTAAACTAAAAAAAAAAAAACTTAAATAAAATAAAACTAAACCTAAAATAAAATAAATTAAAAGCTTAATAAATATCCTAAACAATAAACCTAAAAATGTATAAATAAATAAAACCTAAACTCCAAACTAAAAAAAACCTTAACCTAAAATAAATATAAAATAAACCTAAAACTAAACAAAAATAAACTAAACAAAATTACAAAAAAACTAAACCTAAAATAATAAACCTAAACCTAAACCTAACTAAATAAAATAAAATAAAATAAACTAAAATAATCCTAAACTAAACAAAACCTAAAGATAAACCTAATATAAAAACCTAAAACCTAAACCTAAAAAATAAAATAAAAACCTAAACCTAAACCTAAAAAATAAAATAAAAATAAAATTAAACTAAAAAATAAACCTAAACCTAAACCTAAAAAGAAAACTAAAATAAAATATAAACCTAAAATAAACTAAATAAAAAAAATAAACCTAAATAAAAATAAGAAATAAAATAAACTAAAATAAATAATGAATAAACTAAATAAACCTAAACATATCGGTTTAGTGAATTTTTAAAAAAAACCATAAATTCTGAGTCCTAAACCCTAAACCCTAAATCTATAATCCTAAACTCTAAACCTTAAACCATAAACCCAAAAAAAATTTGAACTGTAAAGCCTAAACCATAAAAGCATAAACCCTAAAATCCTAAACCCTAAACCCTAAACTTTAAATACCAAACCATAAACATAAACCTAAAATAGTTAAATAAATTAAAAAATAAACCTAAAACCTAAAACCTAATAAACCTAAACCTAAACCTAAACCCTAAGAATGGGGACCTTGTCGGCAATAACATCACCGTCAACCGGCTCGATCCCAGATGCGTTAAGGAAGTGGTGGTTATTATATTGGTGGTGGGGGAATGTGAGGTGCTGGCAGATATAGAGGTGGTTGTCGGAGCAGTGGTGCTTGCAGAGGCGGGAGGAACCACGGAGGTTACAACTATTGTTGTGGCGAAGGGAGAGATCAGGGATATGATGGTGGATCCGACTACTTGAGAGGTCAGTGTGGTTCTGATGGGAACTAGAGAAACTGAAGAATGTTTGATTCGATCTGGTACTTATGGAACTATGTCTTTATAGTAGAGACGGTTCTTGTTAACTAGGGTTTTTGATTTATTCTATGCATGCTCATTTTTTTATCTATGTCATCGCTTTTGCCTTAGAAAACCTGGTGTGTTACATGGTTGATAAAATCAAAAATAAGAAATCTTGAATCTGAATTTGTTCCCTGTTAACAAAATACCAAAAACCCTTAACTAAAACCTGAACCCTGAACCCTAAACCTAAAACCTAAACCCTAAACCATAAACCCTTAACCCTAACACCTAAACCCTAAACCCTAAAACCTAAAACCTAAACCCTAAACCCTAAACTCTAAACCCCAAACCTTAAACCCTAAATCCTAAACTAACCCTAAACCCTAAAAAGCTAAAAACCTAAACCTTACCAAAATAAAACCTAAAAATAAAATAAATAAAAATACTTAAAATAAAATAAAATAAAATAAAATAAAAACATAAACTAAAATCTAAACCTAAAATGAAAATAAAATAAAAAATAAAAACTAAATTAAAATAAAATAAATAAAAACCTAACATAAACTAAAAAAAAACTAACCCTAAAATAAACCTAAATTAAAAAAATAAAACTAAATAAAAACTTAAACCTAAAAAACAAACCTTGAAATAAAACCCAAACATAAATAAATACAAAACCTAAACCCTAAACTAAAAAAAAACTAAACCTCAAAGAAAAAAAAAACCTAAACCTAAACTAAAATAAACTAAACTAAAATAAATAAATCCTAAACCTAAACCTAAAATAAATGAAACTTAAACGTACACCTAAACTAAATAAAATAAAATAAACTAAAAGTAAACCTAAACCTAAACAAAAACATAAAACCCAAAAATAAAACTAAAATAAAATTCTAAAACCTAAACCTAAGAAAATAAAATAAAATCCTAAACCCAAATGTAAAAATAAAAAATAAAACTTAAAAATAAAAAAATAAAATAAAAATAAAGCTAAACTAAAAAAAACCTAAACCTAAACCTAAACCAAAAGAATAAACTAAAATAAAAAACATAAACTAAAATAAATAAACCTAAAATAAATAAACTAAACTAAATAAAATAAAAAAAATAACATAATATAAAAATTATGCTAAATAAACCTAAACCTATTGGTTTGATTTAAAGAATTAAAAAACTACAGTGAAACTAAACACTAAAAACTCTAAACCCAAACCATACCACACACCCTACCTCCCAACCCTAAACCCAAGGCCACCCCAAACCCTAAACCTTAAATCCTAAACCTTAAAAACCTAAAAATCTAAAAACCTAAACCTAAACTAAATAAAACCTAAAAAAAATATATAGAAAACCTACACTTAAATAACATAATGAAATAAAAAACCTAAATTAAAATTTAAACCTAAACCTAAAAATAAAATAAAATAAAACTAAAAACTAAAATAAAATAAACTAAGTAAAAGCCTAAATTAAACTAAAAAATAAAATAAACCTAAAAATAAAATACCTAAATAAAATAAACCTAAATGTAAAATAAAAATAAAATGAACCTAAAGAAAAATAAAAAAAACAAAATCTAAAGCCTAAAAATAAACCTAAAACCTAAACTAAATAAAATAAAACTTAAACCTTATACTAAACCTAAACTAAAAAAAATAAAATAAACCTAAATCTAAACTAAAATAAACTAAACTAAAATAAATAAAACCTATACATAAACATAAATTAAGCTAAACCTAAACCCCAAACAAAATAAAATAAAATAAAAAATAAATAACTTAAACCTAAATTAAAAAATAAAACCTAAAAAGAAACCTAAAATAAAAATATAAAACCTAACCCTAAGAAAATAAAAAATAAACCTAAACCTAAACTAAAATAAAAATAAAAGTAAACTAAAAAATAAACATAAACTTAAACCTAAAGCTACAAAATAAATAAAAGAAAAACCCTAAACTAAAATAAATAAACATAAAATAAAAAACTAAATTGAATAAAAATAAAAAATAAACCTAAATAAAAATATAAAATAAACTAAATAAATTAAATAAATTAAATAAATTAAAACCAACCTTTGTAATAAAATCATAAAAAACCCTAAATCCACTAACTAAACCCTAAACATAAACCTAAACCCTAAACCCTACCAGAACTAAAAGATCAACCCCAAACAAAACCTAAAATTAAAGCTAAACTAAACCCTAAACTTAATCTAACCTAAACAATACTGACCATGCCAATCCTAAACTTAAACTAAACCCTAAACCTAAACTGGGTTAATGCTAAACCCTAAACCTAAACTCCAAGCCTACTAAACCCTAAACCCCACCTAAACCACTAAACCTGACTAAACTCCCTAAACCCAAACTAAACAAACTCTGACTCCACTAAACCCTAATCTCCTAAACTAAACTAAATAAAACCTAAAAATAAAAAAAATAAAAAAACCTAAACCCGGATATAATAAAAAATAGAAAAAATAAAAATAAAAACTAAAATAAAACTAAAACCTTAACCTAAACCTAAAAATATAATATAATAAAATAAAAAATGAAAAATAAAATAAATAAAAACCAAAACTAAACTAAAAAAATAAAATAAACTAAAGAGTAAAAAACATAAACAAAATAAAATAAACTAAAAATAAACCTAACTAAAAAGTAAAACCAACAAATAAACCTAAAACCTAAACATAAAAAAATAAAATAAAATCTTAAACTTAAACCTAAACCTAAAAATAAAAAATAAAACCTAAACCTAAAAAAAAATTAAAATAAAACTCAACTAAAAAATAAACCTAAACCTAAACCTAAACTTAAAAAATATACTAAACTAAAAAAACTAAAATAATTAAACTAAACTAAATAAAAAAATAAACATAAAGAAAAATAAAAAATAAAATAAAGTAAAATAAATAAAAAAATAAACTAAATAAACTAAAACAAACCAATTTACTTAATTTTAAAAAAAACCCTAAACCCTAAAGTTTAAACACTAAACCCTAAATCCTAAACCCAAAATCGTAACCTAAACTCTAAAAACTCCACAAACCCTAAATATATAAATATAAAACAAAAATAATCCTAAAAATAAACCTAAAATAAACAAATAAAAAAATAAATAAATAAAAATAAAAATAAACTTAAATAAAAATAAACTCATAAAAATAAACTAAAAATAAACCTAAATAAATAAATAAAAAACTACTAAAAAATAAATAAAATAAATAAACTAAACTAAATAAAATTAAAATAAAAATAAACTAAAATAAATAAAAAATAAACTAAAATAAACTAAACTAAATAAAAAAAACTAAACTAAAAATAAAAAAACCTAAAAACTAAACTAAAAATTAAAACTAAATAAATAAAATAAAACTAAACTAAAAAAACTAAACCTAAACTAAAAAATAAAATAAAATAAAATAAAAACTAAAAATAATAAAAATAAAAACCTACTAAACTAAAAAATATAAAATAAAATATATTAAAAAACCTAAAAAATAAATCTAAAAATAAAAAAAAAATAAAAAACTAAACTAAAACCTAAAAAATAAATAAAATAAAATAAACTAAAAATAAAACTAAATAAAATAAATAAAATATAAATAAAACCTAAACCTAAATAATAAATATAAAAATAAATAAACCTAACTAAAATAAAAATAAAAATAAATAAAATAAATAAAACTAAACTAAATAAAATAAAACCTAAACCTAAATAAATAAAATAACACTAAATTAAATAAAACAAACTAAACCTAAACCTAAAAAAATAAATAAACTAAAATAAATAAACTAAAATAAAAAATAAAATAAAACAAAAAAAATAAAAATTAAATAAAAATAAATAAATAAAAACTAAATAAAATTAAATAAATAAATACTAATTAAAAGAACCTAAACCTAAACCTAAAAACTAGCATAAACCTAAAATAAAAATATGTATCCTAAAACCCTAAACTAAAAAAAACTAAACTAAACCCTAAACCATAAATAAAAAAAAAACCTAAACTAAAATAAAATAAAGAAAAATAAAATAAACCTAAACTAAAACCTAAACTTAAAGACAAAATATAAGTTAAAATAAAAAAATAAAACTAAACTAAAATAAAATAAATTAAAACCTAAACTGAACTAAAAAATAAAATAAGCCTAAAAATAAAAAAACCCAATAAGATAAAAACTAAACGTAAAATAAAAATAAAATAAACCTAAAATAAAATAAAATAAAAATTGAATAAAAACTTAAACCTAAAACAAACCTAAAAACAAAACCTAAAAATAAATAAAAAATAAAACCTAAACCTAAAGTAAAAAAAACTAAACCCAAAACAAACAAAAATAAAATAAACCTGAACTTAAACTAAAATAAACTAAACTAAAATAAATAAAACCTAAACCTAAACCAAAATTAAACTAAATAAAATAAAATAAACTAAAAATTGACCTAAACCTAAACTAAAGATTTAAACCTAAAAATAATCCTAGAATAAAATTCTAAAACATAAACCTAAAAAATTTAAATAAAAACTTCATCCAAAACCTAAACATAAAAAATAAAACCTAAACATAAAAAATAAAATAAAAATAAAACTTAACTAAAAAATAAAAACTAAACTAATAATAAAATTAAAAAAAATATAAATAAACTAAAAAATAAATAAACTAAATAAAATAAAATAAACATAAAAAATAAATAAAATAACCTAAAATAAAATAAAAATAAATCCTAAATAAACTTAATGTTTTAACCCTAAACTCAAAATAAATCCTAAAAACTAAAATGAGCTAAACTGAAACCCCTAACTAAAAAAAACTAAACTAAACCTAAAACTAAACCCTAAACCCTAAACCTTACTAAACTAAACTAAACCTAAACTAAAAAAAACTATAAATAAACCAAAAAATAAAATAAATAAATAAAATAAATTCCTATTAAACCTAAACTACCAAAATGTAAAAATAAAATAAAATAAAACTAAAATTAAATAAAATAAACTTAAACTATCTAAAATAAAATAAATCTAAAAAACATAAAAATAAATAAATAAAATAAATGAACTTAAAATAAAATAAAATGAAACTAATAAAACCTATAAAAATAAACCTAGAATAAATAAAAAAATAAACCTAAACTAAACAAAAAAATCTAAACCTAAAATAAACCTAAACTTGAACTAAAATAAAATAAATAAATAAAATAAAAACCAAAAATATAAACCTTAACCTAAACTAAATAAAATAAAATAAACTAAAAAAAAACCTAAACTAAAATATTATAAATAAAGCTAAAATAAAACTTAAAACCTAAACCTAAATATAAAATAAAAAAACCTAAACTTAAATTAAAATATAATAAACCTAAAAAAATAAATAAAATAAAACTAAAATAAAACTAAAAAAATAAACTAAATAAACCTAAATTAAAATAAAACAAAATAAATAAACTAAACTAAAGAAAAATAAAATATACATAAATAAAAAAAATAAAATAAACAAAAAATAAATAAAATAAACTAAATAAACAAAATAAACTAAATCGATTACTTAATTTTTTTTAAAAGACCCTAAACCTAAACCTAGAAATTAAAAAAAAAAATTAAAAAATATAAAACAAAAATAAAATAAACTAAATAAATAAAATAAAATATACATAAATAAAAAAAATAAAATAGACTAAAATAAATAAAAATAAACTAAATAAATAAATCGGTCATTGCTTAATTTTTTTAAAAGACCCTAAAACCTAACAAATACAAATCCTAAACCATAAACTACCTAAAACTAAAAAAAAACCACACCCTAAACCATAAACCCTACCCTAAACCATACCACTAAACCTCTGATCCTAAACTAAACCCCAAACAACCACACCCTAAAATAAAAAAACTAAACTACAAATAAATTCAAAATAAAGTAAATAAAAAAACCTAAACCTAAATAAAATAAAAACCTAAACCAAAACCTAAATGTAAAAATAAAATAAAACATAAAATATAAACTAAAATAAATTAAATAAAAACCTAAACTAAACTAAAATTATAAAATAAACCTAAAATAAAATAAAATATAAACTAAATAAAAACCTAATCCTAAAAAATAAATCTAAAAATAAAACTAAAACACATAAAATAAAACTCCTAAACTAAAATAAACCTAAAATAAAAAAAAAAACTTAAAAAAAAAAAACTAAAATAAATAAACCCTAAATGAAACCTAAAATAAAATAAAAAGTAAACCTAAACTTAAAAATAAAACTAAAATAAAATTAAAATAAAACCTAAAACCTAAACATAAAATAAAATAAAACCTAAACGTAAACCTAAAAAATAAAATAAAACTAAACTAAAATAAAATAAAAATAATCTAAACAAAAGCATAAACTTAAATAAAAAAATAAACTAAAAAATAAAAAACCAATAAAATAAACAAACTAAAGTGGACAAACTAATTTAAAATAAATAATAATATTCCTAAATAAATTATAAAATAAAATAAAACTAAACCAAACGGGTTTGCTTGTTTAAAAGATTCCACTGGACCACCCCCAAACCCTAAACCTAAATCCTAAAAAACTAAAGCCACCAAATAAAAAACCTAAACAAAAACCCAAATCTAAATAAAACTAAATCCTAAACTAAATCCTAAATAAACCTACTGACCAAATCTATGACCTAGCAAAACCACTAACACCCTAAAAAAAAAAATTTAATACTAAACCTAAACTAAATAAAAAAATAAATAAAACATAAATAAAAATAAAATAAAATAAAAACCTAAGCCTAAAATAAACTAAACTAAAATAATTTAAAATAAAATTAAACTAAATAAACTAAATAAAACCTAAATAAACTAAAAATGATTAACCTAAAATAAAACTTATATAAAATAAAACTAAGTGGATTAAATAAAATGGACTGACATAAAATAAAATAAAACTCAATAAAACCACCCTAAAATAAACCTAAAAATAAATAAAAATAAAACCTACTAAAAAAAAACCTAATTTAATAAAATAAATAAAGCTAAACTAAACTAAAATAAACTAAACTAAAATATTACCAAATTAAACTTAAACTAAACTAAACCCTAAAATAAATAAACTAAACTTAAAAAAATGAAACCTAAAAATAAAGAAAACCTAAACTTAGCAAAAAAAACCTAAACTTAAAACTAAATAAAAATAAAACTACATTAAACCCTAAAAAATCTAAATAATAAGATAAAAATAAAAAATAAACCTTAAATAATTAAACTAAACTAAATAAATTAAAATAAACCTAAATAAAATAAAATAAATTAAACTAAATAAAATAAAACATAAACCTAAACTTGTTGGGTTTAGGTTAAAAAATATGATCCACTACCCTATCAACCAACCACAACCCTACTCCAGGCCCTTGATCATGACCCTAAATGCCCTGTGACCAACCCTCCACTAGGCCTTCCCTACTTAATGCTAAAACTACCCAGACCCTGACCACTAACTAATCCCAAACTACCCAACCTGAGCCCTGACTCTAAATGACCCTACTGATCCACTCAGATAAATAAACCTAAACCCTAAACTGAACCTGACCTAATAAAATAAAACTTAATAAAATAAACTAACTAAAAAAACCTAAACCTATACATAAAACTAAAATGATCCTAAACCTAAGATAAAATAAAATCTAAACCTAAACCTAAATAAAATAAAATCTAGGCTTAAAAATAATAAAACTACACTAAAATAAGCATAAATAATAAATTAAATTAAACCAAACTATAATAAATAAACGTTAAATAATTAAACTAAAACAAAATAAAATTAAAATAAAATAAAAATAAAAAATAAAATAAACTAAAATAAATTAAAATAAATTAAATAAACTAAACAGTTTAATTAATTTAAAAAAAAAAAACTGAGCCTTAAATCCTGACCACAAACCCAAAAGACCATAAAATAACCACACTGACTAAACTGCACTAAACCCTAAAATCAACCTGTGCCCAAACCCTAAAAGGCAGGTCTGAGCCACATGTAAACCAAATCTAGGCCAAAAACTACCAACTTAAAAACCCAAACCCAACTAGGCCACTGAAACCCAAACCCTAAAAAATCTAAACCCAAAACCTAACTAAACCAAACTAGGCTCTACCAACTGACCTAACTTTACCTAATGGACCACTGAGCCTAAAAGGCACTAAAACCTAAACTAAATATAAACTTGATAAGATAAATAAAACCTAAACTAAATAAATAAAAATAAAACCAAAACTAAACAAATAAAATAAAAAATAAAAATACTAAATATAAAATAAACCTAAACTAAACTAAAATAAAATAAACCTAAGAATAAAACTTAAATAATAACTAAACATAAAATAAAAATAAAATAAACCTAAAATAAAATAAAATTAAAACCAAATAAAAACCTAAACCTTAAAAATAAACCTAAAATAAATAAAATAAAACCTAATCCAAACTAAAAAAAACCTATAATAAAAATAAAATAAAATAAAATAAAATAAACTAAACTAAATTAAAATAAACTAAACTAAAATAAATAAAACATAAACCTAATCTAAAAAATAAACTAAACCTAAACTAATCCTAAACTAAATAAAATAAAATAAACTAAAATAAGCGTAAACATAAACTAGAAAATAAAACCTAAAAGTAAACTTGAAACATAAAACCTAAACCTAAAAAGTAAAATAAAACTAAACCTAAACCTAAAAAATAAAATAAAACCTAAACCTAAAAATAAAATAAAATAAAACTAAACTAAAGTTTGCATAAACTAAACTAAACCTAAAAATAAACTAAAATAAAACTAATTAAAATAAATAAATTAAAATAAATAAACTAAATTAAATAAAAATATAAACCTAAATAAAAGTAAATATAAAATAAACTAAATTAAAATCAAATCAGAATAAATAAAATAAAATAAAAAGTTAAATAAACTAAACCTACTGGGTTTGCTTAATTTAAAATTAAAATACCTTGACAGCAAAACTAACCTAAACCCAAACCCTAAACCTACCCTACCCTCCCTAACTACCATACACTAAACCTAAACCTAAATCCTAACTTACCAACTAACCACTGAGCCTTAAACCACTACACCATCTTACTCACCCTAAGCTGACCCTACCTAAACAAAAGAAACCATGGCTAAATAAAATAAACTAATCATAAAACCCAAACCCAACCCTAGACCCTCAAAAGGTAAATCTAAATCTTAAACTAAACCTAAATAAACCCTGGTAATCTAAACCCTACCTAACCCTAAACCTGCTAAACCACAAAACCCTAAACCACTCCCAAAATCCTAAACTTAAAGTAATTAAAAAATTAAATTAAAAAAATACTTAAACCCAACAAACTTAAACCAGAATGGGTAAACCTTGATGGAAGGAACATCACCATCAATTAGGCTCAGTCTAGATCTTGTACTGAGGGAGAAGGTGGAGGTGGCGGTTATCAGATATATCTAGAGTGATGGATATGGAGGTGGTGGGAAGCGGTGGTGGTTATGGAGGTGGGAGGAGCGGCAGGTTCTGACCATGGTAGTGGCGGAAGGAGAGATTGTTGATATGATTGTGGATCCCATTACTCGAGAAGCTAGGGTGGTTCTGATGGGAACTGGAGAAACTGAAGAACGGCTGATGTGATCTACTACTTATGCAACCATGTCTTTATAGTAGAGACAGTTCTAGTTTTTCTAGGGTTTTTGATTTGCTCTATATGTGCTAATTTTTTATCTATTTCATTGCGTGTGTCTTAAAAAACTTGGTGTGTTACTTGGTTGATGAAATCAAAAAAGAAATGTAGAATATGAATTTCTTCTCTAACAAAACAAACCTAAACTAAAACCTACTAACCCTAAACCTAAAACCACAAACCTAAACCAAAATCCCCACTAAACCACAACCCTAAACTATAAACCCTAAACCCAAACCTAAACTCAAACCCTGCATAAAGCATAAACCCTACCCTAAAACCCCAAACTAAACTCAACTAACCACTCCATAAACCTTAAATGGTAAAAGCTAAACTAAAAACAAATAAAACCTAAAAATAAATTAAAAAAAACTAAAATAAAATAAAAACCTGGACTAAAAACTGACTAAATAAACCTAAATAAATATAAAATAAAAAATAAAAAACTATGCTAAAATAAAGAAATAAAAAACCTAAATTAAACTAAAATAAAAACCTAAATAAAGTAAACTAAAACTAAACTAAAAATAAAATAAACCTAAAATAAATAAAATAAAAACTAAAATAAATATGATACCTAAAAATAAACATAAAATAAAACCTAAATAAAATAAAATAAACATAAACCCTAAACAAAAAAAACTAAATAAAATAATAAAATACCTAAACCTAAACTAAAATAAATAAACCCAAACTTAAACATAAAATAAACTAAATCTAAAAACTACCCTAAAATAAAATAAAATAAACTAAAAAAACCTAAATCTAAATGAAAATAAAGCCTAAAAAATCTAAAAAAAACATAAAACTAAACCTAAAATTAAATAAACCTAAACCTAAAATATACTAAAACTTTAACCTAAAAATAAAGTAAAAAAAATAAAACTAAAAATAAACCTAAACCTAAACTTAAATATAAAAATAAATAAAATTAAAACTTAAACTAAAATAAATAAACTAAACTAAATAAAAATTAAACTTAAAATAAAATAAATAAATAAACAATAAACTAAATAAACCTACTGGGGTTTGCTTAAATTAACAAAACCTGACACCACGGACCCTAAATCTGATCCTGGGCCCTACCACACCCTAAACCCTAAACCTAAACCTTAAAATTAGCGTTACCATGATTGGACCCTAAGAGCCCTAAACCCTAAAACCCTAAACCATAAACTCAAAACCCTACCCTAAACCTTAAACAAAATCCACAAACAACATAAACCTAAACAAAATAAACCTAAATAAAATAAAACCAAAACCTAAGTAAAATAAAATAATAAAATAAAATAAAACCTAAACTAAAATCTAAACTGAACATAAATCTAAACCTAAAATAAAACTAAACTAAAAAAAATAAAATAAAACCTAAACTAAAAAAATAATAAAATAAAATAATAAAATAAAACTAAATAATAACCTACCTAAAAACAAACAAAATAAACTAAATAAAATAAAATAACATAAAAACCAAAAACAGACAAAACCTAAACCTAAAATAAATAAAATAAAATAAACCTACACTAAACTAAAACAAACTAAACTAAAATAAATAAAACTTAAACCTAAACATAAAATAAACTAAACCTACCACTAAATATAAGATAAACTAAAAAAAACTAAACTAAAAAAATTTTAAAATTAAACCTAAAATAAAAACAAAACCTAAAAAAATAATAAAATCTAAAAAACTAAATACATAAAATAAAACTTAAACCTAAAAATAAAATAAAATAAAATTAAACTAAAAATATGCATAAAATAAACTAAACATAAAAAATAAACTAAAATAAAAACCTAAACTAAAATAAATAAACTAAACTATTTAAAAATAAAAATAAACCTAAATAAAAATAAAAATAAAATAAACTAAATAAACCTAAACCTACTAGTTTACTTAATTTAAAAATTAAATTAAACTCTAAACCATACAAATTAAATCCTAAATCCTAAATCCTAAAACTAACCCTATACCCTAAACCTACAACCCTAAACCCTAAACTCTAAAAATGATGGTGGGGGATCTAGAGGTGATAGTGGATATGGAGGTGGTGGTCGGAGCTGTGGTGGTTGTGGAGGTAGGAGGTGCGATAGAGGCTACAGTCATGGTAGTGGCGGTGGGAGAGATTGGGGATATGATGGCGGATCCCACTACTCAAGAGGTGGGGGTGGTTCTGATGGGAACTGGAGAAACTAAAAAATGGTCACTCCGATCTACTACTTATGGAGCGGTGTATTTAAAGTAGAGATAGTTCAACTTATCTAAGGTTTTTGATCTTCACTATGGGTGCTCATTTTTGATTTATATCATGAATGTCTTAGAAAATTTAGGAGCTACTTGGTTGATGAAATCAAAATAAGAAATGTTGAATCATTTGTTCTCTCTTAAAAAAAATAAAAGTAAAACCCTAAACCCTAATCCCTAAACTAAAACTTAAACACTAAACCTAAAACCTAAACCCTAAACCCTAAACCCTAAATCCCAAGCCCTAATCCCTAAACCCTAAACCATAGTCCTAAACCCTAAACCCTCAACTCTAAAACCCTAAAGAGCTAAAAAGCTAAACCTAAAAAATAAAACCTGAATAAAATAAATAAAAAAACCTAAACCAAAATAAAATAATAAAATAAAATAAAATAAAAAACTAAAACCTAAAAAACTTAAACCTAAACCTAAACCTCATCTTAAAGAAAATAGAAAATTAAAATCCAAAATAAAATAAAATAAAAAAACTAAACTAAACTAAAAAAACCTAAATAAAATAATAAAACTAAAATAAATAAAAAAGAACCTAAAATAAATAAAATAAAATATAAACTAAATAAAACCTAAACATAGAAATTAAACCCTAAATAATAAAAAAACTAAACCCTAAACTAAAAAAAAAAACTAAACCTAAAATAAAATAAAATTACACTAAACTAAAATAAACTAAACTAAATTTAGTAAAACCTAAACCTAAACCTAAACCAAAACTAAATAAAATAAAATAAACTAAAACTAAACTTTAGCCTAAACTAAAAAATGAATGACGTGATTCAATCAATCCAACCAAAAAAATTCCAGAATGCTTCAAGCTATGGATGAAAGAATGAATATTCTCCAAAGTAGGATGATGTAAAGCGAACTTACCCACCAACATAAATTCAAATGGCTTCACAAGCTTTTCCACAAGATCATAACACATTATTGTGGGCATGAAGGAAGTTAAAATAAGGTCGAGACTCCGGTGCAATTAGCTTTACAAGCAAGAACAACCTTGAATGATTTCAAAGCAGTGATGGATTTATGCTAGAAACTCCTATAGAGCCAGAATCCATAGCAGGACCAGCCATATTAATAGGATTTTCCCACAGGGAAGCAGAAATTATAGCCATAATCAACTGAGGTGCATCATGGGAGCAGCTAAATGCCATTGAGTCCACCCAATTGGAAGCAACAACTAGATTTTCCATAATAAAAACCACAAAGGGGATTCGCCACCACAAGGGAAATGAAATTCTCAGAGCACCAAAATAGCGAAGGAGGCGATGGTTTTGCTTAAAGATTGAGTATCTTTCTCCCTAAAATTATCTCCCCCAATCAAATTGGTTTTGTTAAAGGGAGATCCATTACTCATAATGTTTTATTAGCCAAGAGATGATTCATGATTTGAATGCCAAAGTTTGAGGTGGTAACATGCTTTTTAAGCTTGACATTTCAAAAGCCTACCTTAATATTAGTTGGATTTTACTTTATAAAATTCTGGCTTTATTTGTGTTTTGTAATAAAGTTACTACATTAATTAAGAATGGGATTAAGAATTCTTAGTTTTATATTCTTTTGATGGTGAAGTGAATGGATTTTTCTCCTTTTCTCATGGGTTAAGGCAAGGTGACCTTCTTTCTCCTCTTTTTATTCTTGTGGAATATCACTCGGATGTCTTGAGCATATGTTTAGTAAAATGCCTCACATGTTTTACAGAACCATTGGTGGGTTTTCCATTGCTCATCTTAGATTTGCTGAAGATTTTGTTATATTTTCCAATGCCTCGACTCATTACATTAAAAAATTATGTATGTTCTTAAATCACTTTGGTAGGGAGAGTGGCTTGAATATTAATCATGATAAAAGTAATTTTATTACTAGCTCTTATATCTCATTATCTAAGATCAATGTTATCATAAATATTATGGGCTTCTTTCATCAAAATCTCCCTATCAAATACCTAGGGACTCCCTTATATAGAGGCATGAAAGATCTTCTTTATTTGATGAAGTTATTCAAAAAATTAATAAGAAAAGCTTTTCTTGGGAATTTCATTTACTCCCCTTTGGTGTTAGAGTTATCTTGATCAAAAGTTCCCTTTGCTCTTTGCCTATTTATCTCTTGTCTACTATTGTAGATACTCATTATATTATTTAAAAGATTATTAGACTTGTGAAAAAAAGATAGCTATTAGTCAAAGTTTATGCATGCTAAATATTGTTAGGGCAAAGACCCCCTCATTTGTTCTTTTAAATGTGGGGATTCTCTTTGAGAAAGATTTGTAGTATCAAATGGAGTGCTAAGAATTTAATTTCACGGGTATCAATTCGGTTTCTCCTTTTTTTGGCAAGGCAACTAGCTTTCGGGCTCTATTGATTCCCTTCTTAATATCGATTCTACTATGGTGCTTAAGGTTTACTTATTAATAATAATTTGGATGTGACTCAATTGAATAACCTTGTCCCTAATGTGATCATTAAAGAATTTCTCAAAATTTGCCCTCACCCTAATGAACCTGACCAAATTCTTTTCAAAATCTCTTCTTCTAGATATTTTGTTTTTAAGGATTTTTTAAGATTTATCAGACTTAAATATCCAGATTCTTTGGTTTTTACCAAAATATGGAATAATAGTGTCCCCAATTCATTTTCGGTCTTAACTTAGTGCATTCTTATGCATTATATCCCTGTGGATGCTACTCTTTTAAAAAAAAAGGATTCCATCACCCCTCTAAATGTCACTGTTATTATCACATTAAAAGTGTGGATCATGTTTTTATCAATGGCCCTATTGAGCTAAATTGTGGAACTAGTATGATAATGTTTTTAATACCTTCCATTTTAATAGCTCACTTTCTATTATGCAACTTCTTGAAGCATGTTTCTCTCTCTAAGGGTCATGTTAAAATTGTCTTACCTATTACTTTTCTTTGGTATATTTGGATGGATAGAAATGATTCAAAGCTAATATTCCTATGAATTATAATCATATCATTGCTACATCTAAAATTTTGTCTCTTTTAAATCCAATCTCCTTACTCCAATTTTAAAGGGTACCGGTCATGACATTGAAATTTGGGATTAACCTTCCTACTTGTAATGTTTATTCCAACCAAAAATTACCCATTGGATTAAACCTAATCATAATTGCATCAAGGTTAACAGATGGATTTATCTCTAATGGTTGTTATGGTTGTGGTGGGATTTTGAGAGATCATGGTGGCAATTTACGCTTTTACTACCCCTTTAGATCCTTGTTCTATTTTATTTCTGAACTTAAAGAAATTCATCATGCCATTTCCATTTTTTTTACAAGAGGATTTCTAAGATGCGGGTTGAATTTGATGTTCTCCTTCTTTTAGATTTACTTAAGTCTTACTTCCATGGAAATCTTTGAAGTGTTTTATTGCTTAATCATAGTAGGAGTCTTCTTGCTAATCTAGATTTTCAAATTTCTGTATCTATAGAAGGCAATTCTTGTGCTAATTTTCTTATCAACTTGGGGGCCAAGTCTTCCAATTTGCAAATGTTTTCTAATGAAGATCTTCCTTTTTATTAAGGTGTCTTATTAATCTAGATAAAATTGGGTTGCCTAATCTTAGAATCTTTTAGCTCTTCCTTCCTTCTTTGATTTTAGATTACTCTGTGTGGATGGTTTTTCTTGGTTTTGGATATTTCCTCTGCTGGTTTGGATTTGAGTTTTCTCATCTCCTAAACCTAATTTTGATCTCTAGTATGAATTCTTCTTATTTTTTGGATTGGTTGGGGTTCTTTTTCATTCCTTTGATTTTCTATTATAGTTTTCAGTTTCTAGTTTGTTTTATCTCCATTCCTAGTAGAAGTCAAGTTTTCAGCAGGTGGAGGATGTTTGCCTATCTTTTGGTTATTGTGGTTATCTCTTCCTATTTGTTCTTTGATATGGAGGAATTAGGTTATTTTAGTGATGGGTAGGGTTTTCCCTTAGCTTTATTGTTCTGCTATGTGTTTTTTCTAGCTTTGGTTATTTAATGGTTGGGTTTTTCTATAGCCTAATTTGTTTGGTTTGGGTTTATGAGTTGGCAGGTTGCTAGTGAAATCTGGATGTGGGGTATTATCCCTTCTTGGGTTGTGCTGTTCTTTCTAGAATTGTTATCTACCTTTGGTTCTGGTTCTCTTTTTTGGTGGTTATTTTATTGAGTTTTTCTAGGGTGGTTTCTTTGTGGTTGGATTGCCTGTTGCCTACTTGTTTATTACTGTTTAGCATGGTTCTTCCAGGTGCTTTTGGTTGCCCCTTTTCTCATGAGTTGATCCCTTCTCCCCTACTTCTGATATTTGGGGTGTGGGATTCTTGGGTGGGGATTGCTCATCGGATAGTGGTTTTTGGTAGACGTGTTTTTGTGGCTACTGCTCTGCTATAATGATGGGCCTAGTGACTTTGAGGGCTATTTAATGATTTGTTGTAGCTTGGAGAACTATTTTTTGTGGCTCTTTACCCTTCATTTCTGCTTTGGTTGGTTTTGAGGATGAATGTCTCTAGTTTGTTGTATCATCTGGTTATGAGTTGGTCCTCCTCCTATATTAATGAGGTTTTGGTTTTGGGTTTTGTTCTAAAGTGGCCGGCTAGTGACTCCTTGTTGGCTATTATTAAGCCTTGGGTGATGGTGGTTGTGCTGGGTCACTGTTGTACTACTATTTTTCTCATTTAACATATTTTTTGTACTACTAGGCTTCTTATTATTATGTCTTTGGCTGCTGTCTCTAGCTTTCTAGATTGAAATCTCCTTTCCTTTGATTGGGATTGGCGGCTGCTATCTATTTCTATATTCCTAAGTATCTTCAATGTTTGTGGCTTGATGACTATTGTTGGGCTTTATACTGATGGTTCTAGGATTGATGATTTAGATCTTTTGTTGTTAAGGTGGTTAATTTTGAGGATTTCTTGGATAGCTGTATGAATTGGTTGTTTTGGATGGCTGGGCTAGTTGATGGAACCTTTATTTTGGAAAAAGTTTTATGCTCCTTTGGTGACTGTGCTAGGAAACTGCTACTTATCTTCCTGTGACTCTCTTCTTCTGGTTTCCTCCATGGCAACCTTGCTGCCCACTCCGCTTGCTATTAGGCTTATTATTAGATTGGGTTTTATTACTATTAGCTCTTTGCCTTTCCTTTTTATGGAGGATCCTAACACATATGTTTTTCCTTTTGCCTTTGGATTGTCTCTATTTAGTGTTTTTTTTCATATTATGAGGTTTGCTCCTATTGATTTTGTTATCCATTGGATGGTGGCTTTGGTGGTGCTCCTTTGGGTTTGCTACTATCTGTTGGATTACATCGTATCTATCATATTGAGCTTGATATCTCTGTTTGCTAGGTGTTTGGAGGCTATTTTTTGCTTTTGGAGGATTTTGTAGGTTGGCAATGATTGTCCTTGGATAAGGTTCTATAAGAGGTATGCTGGCAATGATGCCTTTGATGTTTTCCACTCTTTCTTCTTTTGGTTGGTAGCAGTTTATGTAATTGTGACCCTTCACCTGAAGTTTGGATGCTTGCTCCTTGAAATGATTGTAACTAAGCCTGAGCCTTTTCTTTATCTTATTCCTTTTATCTGCTCTCACTCTTTATGCTTAATTAATTACTTGATTAATTGTACTCATCCTTTTAAAAGCATTTTGCAGATCTCTTTTACAGGTTTGGAGACTACTCATGGTGGATCATGTTGGTTTTATAAGGATCAAATTTAATAAATGAGATGCTGAAATTTGTTAAATCTGAACTGGGAATTAGGTTGTAGTACCAAAGGTGTGCTACACCACTTATAGTCTAAAAAGTAAGATTTTATGTTCAAAATAAATAGTCTATGTTGTAGCATAGTATAGCATCATATATCATAATATATTATTATGTGTATTTTAAATTATTTTAATATTTTGCAATTATGCAGTCGAGCCTACACTAGCATTATTTATAAAAATGTTAATTTAGACTTTAAACTGGTGGAAAATGGCCAAATTTAAAATAGGTAGAGCATGTCATCATAATATATTATTTCAATTTAAAATATGTAAGTGATACGACTAAAATATATAGTTTTTTATTGTCTTGACTAATTTTATGATTTTTTATCTTAAGCAATCCCTTGTGATGTGATATGCAATATAATATAATATAATATGTCATAGTGTATTATAATATAGGATGTCATAACATAGTGTAGAATCATGCATTATAGCATACTATTATGTAGAACTACTTGCTTAGCATATTTTAGTTTGTTATAGTATGATGTTGTAGAGTTTATCTTGGTATAATTCATAAAAATATTGATTTATAGTGAGATGATGGGATTTGGCCAAATTTAAGGTAAGCTTTAGGGAACATCATTGGGGTGTGCTATGGTGTGTCATTTAATTAAAATAATGGAATTTTGCATCCAAAATAAATGTTCATTTTTCAACCAAATTTTATAAATTTTTTGCTTAAAGTGATTCATTTTAAGGTGTAATGTAAGATAACATATTATATGAAAGCATTTTAAATATAATGTACATAACAATACAACTTCTCATATATGTGAATGTGGTGGTGTATTACTAAATGTTATTGCATATTTTAGTATGTTTTACTTTTTTTATAATACATTGGGTCAAAACTCACAAAATGTTTAGGTTTGTGAGAATAGACTTGTTGATTTTGAGGGAGGTAGTAAGTCGCATCATCATATATGCCGACCTTGCGAACTATAAATGGCATGAGATCTCCATTGACACAGTAGACGATCCCACCTCTCATCAACTTCATACATTGATGTAGAGAGGATGGAACTATGTTGTTCTCAGGTATCCATGGTCTCCCAAGAAAATGTTCAAAGATGTATTCGAGTCTATAATATGAAACTTGGCTTCGGTCTTCCAATCATTTATCTCCAAGAGCAACACTATGGAGCCTAAGGCCTGTTGATTGCACTTTTGGAGTGCAGATTCAATCTTCCCATCTTAGACTTAGGTGTCTTCTAGACACTAAGATTTGCCTAATCATAAGACACTTCTAACAATTAGGTGAACACTTAACCTAAGCTTAAAGACTTGAAGGGTTAACCATAGGATTAGGTTATGCCTTAGGGATTGGGATAATCCACCTACCCTACAACCCAAATCAAATCCAAGTTCACCATCTCAAACCAAATCTCAAGTTCAATTCATACATCAAATTCAAATCCAAATCCAAACCCAAATTCCAAAACCAAATGATTGATGCCCATGATCAAATCCAAACTTGAAAACCTTCTTAAGCCATATGGCCTAACCCATAGACTTAGCCAAATCTTAATCCAAATCAATCCAAAATCAATTGATTTTCTTATAATTAATTTATATTTTCAATCATCTTCCTAAATATAAATCAAATATACATTTAAATGATCAAAACTAAATCAAACTAAATCAAATTAAATCAAAACCCTTCTTAAGCCATATGACCTATCCCAATTGGCCTTCTTCAGCCAAGTTGACCCTAATTGACCTAAAAGATTAAATTGGGTCAAATAAAAATATAAACCAAATTGATTGCAACCAATGGCTCAAGTTTATTCCAAATTGATTGTTGAACTTGACCAAAGCCATGATTGGACCTAATTGACCTACTTAGCCGAAATTGACCTAAAGGTTCAAGTTGGCCTAAATCAACATGAAATCCAAATTAATTGAAACCAAAGCATACAATCATCATCAATTGGTCAACTAATCCCAAACCAATTTGGCTAATTTGGTCAAATTGGTCAACTTAACCCATTTGACCCAAATGAATTCAAATGAGTTAAAATACAATCTAAGCCAAACTTAACAAAACCAATTGAACGAAAACATCCCAAATGATCATATGAACTTGACTCGACCCTTGGTTTGACCCAATTTGACCAATAGGTCAACTTGACCCAACGTAACCCAATTTGACCTAAATGGGTCAAATTAAGCCAAACCTAACCAAATCAACTCCAATTGACTTGAAATTTGGGCAAACCGACTTTTGGCTCATTTCAAATATGGCCAAATCAAATCAAATGCTAAATGATTATTCTACCCTTAGGTTAAGAGAATCATATGAGACATATCACCCATGTATGTGGTCATTTCCATTCCTTGGCCACTTGAAACTCTCCCAATGGTTTAAGGATTACTTTGTATGGCACTATTGACTGAGTTTAAGGATTACTTTGCATGGAGCTATGATGAGATGCACGAATTATCTCCTAATGTAGCAATCCACAAACTAGCAATAGACCCTAATGCTAACCCTATCAAGCAAGTTCCTAGACGCATGTGATTAGAAATCAAACAATAGGTCATTTCTGAAGTCAAGAAATTAATCGATGCTGGTTTCATCAAGGAAGAAAAAAATCCTACCTAGTTAACTAGTGATATGCGGTTAAGAGAAAGAATGGCCAAGTCACATATGCGGCGATTTTTGGGACTTAAATAAGGCATGTCCTATGGATGAATTTCCACTTCCTATACTAAAATTAATGGTGGACATCGCCTCATCTCATGTAGTATTCTTCTTCATGGATGGTCATCTGGCTACAACTAAATTAGGATGGACCCCAAGGATGAAAGAAACACTACTTTTTGAACCCCGATCAAAATCTATTGTTATAAGGTCATGCCTTTCAGCCTTAAAAATGTCAGTGCTACATACCAGTGGGCCATGACTCAGATCTTCAATAAACTCATTCATCATCAAGTTGAATTCTATATTGATGATCTAGTAGTCAAAAGCAAAGAAAAGGAAGATCATCTCTTTAACTTGAGAGTAGTTTTCAAACTATTATGACAATTTAACCACAAAATGAACCCCTTGAAGTGTGCATTCGAAGTAGCTTTAGGGAAGTTTCTTGGGTTTGTTGTCCAACACTAGGGAATAGCGATAGACCCAAAAAATTTCAAAACTATCTTAGAAATGTCACCCCCTAAAAGTTTAACTCAACTCAAATCATTCCAAGGGTGGTTGGCATTTCTATGGCGCTTTATCTCCAACCTATCAGGGAAATGCAAGCCATTTTCAGCACTTGTCAAAAAGGATGCCAAGTTCAAGTGAGATGATAAGTGATAGCATGCTTTTGAAGACATCAAGCGGTGTTGGTGAACCCACCCGGTTCTAACCCCTCTCAAGCCACTTATCCTCTACACTGCTGCATTGGATGACTCACTTGGAATGTTGTTGGCCCAAACTAATGATGAGGCGAAGGAGAACACTCTCTACTAACTCAACCATCATCTCATCCCTACTGAACTGAGCTACCCACCTATTAAGAATCATTGCCTAGCTATAATCTCTGCATCCCAAAAGCTATGAAATTATATTCATTCTCATAAGGTGAATTTGATTTCAAGAATCAATCCACTATAGTATCTCATGACACGGCAGATGTTATCTAGATGGTTGGCACATTGGTCCGTGATTCTCTCACAATTTGATATTACATTCGTACCCCTCTGTGCTGTGAAAGGACATACACTAGCAGATTTCTTACCAGCACACCCACTTCATGTTGATTCTCCACTTAGTGATGATCTCCCTGATGAACAAATCATAAACTTAGTGGAGGTTGACAATCATCATTAGGAAATGTATTTTGAAGGTGTGGCTTCCTTTCAAAAAAAAAAAAGAACCACGATGTGATGAGATTCACATACTTTATATCCAATCCATGCACCAACAATAAAACAGAGTATGAGACTTTGATTATCTATCTAGAGTTAGCTATTATAGTGTGTGTCAAAAGCATTAACATTTATGGGGATTCTCAACTACTCATCAACCAGATTGTTGGGTCCTATAAAGTTCTAAAGCCTAAGCTATGTCACTACCATGAGTACGCCATGAAGCTGTTGGCCCAAATCCCTGAGGTCACCATCTACAAGGTTCCTTGAGGAGAGAATGCAGTAGCAGACACTTTGGCTAAACTCGCCAAGGAATTGGCATGTCCGAAATATGAGTCCATTCCAATAAGAGTTCAAAATGCACAAGTCCTATCCCTTATTGATGCTGAACTTATCGAGAGACTTTCTCTTGAAAGGGAGTTTGCCATTGCCAATAAAAATGAGGAACAGTATTGTAGGCAACCATCCATAGATTACTTGAACACAGATAAACTACCTTGAAAGAAATCACATGCCCGTCAGCTGAAGCAGAGAGCTCTCTCCTATGCTCTCATGGATGACACCTTGCATCGATGGTGTTTTGATCAAATGTGGTTATGTTGTTTAGACAAACATCAAGCCTGTTAGATCATGATTGAGGTACATTCAAGTCTATGTGGAGTGCATCAATTCAGTCTGAAGATGAAAGCAAAGATCAAGATACTAGGATACTATTATCCTTCGATGGTCACAAACTACATGGACGTAGCTAGGAGATGCCACCAATGTCAGGTACATTGTGTGGTCCTACATCAACCACTTAACATTATACATCCTACATTGACCTCATGGCCATTTGAGTGTTGGGGGTACTGATATAGTGGGTCCTATCTATCCTCCTTCTTCTAAGAGTCATCAGTTCATCTTAATTGCCACTAACTACTTTTTCAAGTGGGCAATGTCAATCCCACTCAGAGAGGTCACAACTCAACATGTGCTCCAATTTTTTAGGAACCATATTGTATATAGGTTTGGGTGCCTCGATGAATTATATCTGATAATGGTACTGCAATCAAGAACACCAAGATCAAAAGCTTCACCAAGAGACATAATATAGATCAGAGATACACCACCATATACTATCTTAGGGAGAATGGCCTAGTAGAAGCATTCAAGAAAATTCTCATCTAGATACTAAAAAGACACTCAACGATAACAAGCGATAGTGGCATGAGCAGCTAGTTGAAGCTTTGTTGGCATACCGCACCACATACAGAACTCTAACTCAATCTACCCCATTCTCCTTAGTGTATGTGTCTGAAACCATTCTACCCTTAGAAGTTAAACTCCTATCACTAAGGATAGTAATGGGTAGTAAAATCACTACAGAATAGAATGCCAAGTTGTGGTTAGAAGACCTTGAAGGTTTGGAAGAGAGATGCCTACGAGGGTGCCAAAACCTCGAGTTATACAAAGCCAAGATGATTCAAGCTCAGAATAAATTGGTCTACCCTAGAGCTTTTTAAGTAGGAGAGCTTATTTTAATTCTAAGGATACCAATTGTTGCCAAAAAATGAGAGGCATGTTTGAAACCACTTGGGAAGGCCCTTTTATCATAGAGAAGGCCTACCAAGGAGGATCTTACCAACTTATTGATTGTAAAGGGGAACTCCCGATGCTTCCAATTAATGGGCTTTATTTGAAGAAATACTTCCCATAAAATAATGTTTAAAAATAATTATCATAAAAAATTCTTTTCCAATTCATCAAAATATTCTCTTCAGTCGAAGCGTTGTTTACTTATTTGTGAATCTTCAATGATGTGTTTAGGGTAGGAGTAAGAGAACCCGAGAGGCATCCTATCCCTCTTTCATAACATGAACACAAATTAAACATGATTCCCCAGCACTATTAGAGTAGGTGTGAGAGAACCCAAGATGCATCCTATTTCGACTAGCATGACTAAGTTAGGTGTAAGATAATCCAAGCGTCATCCTTTCTTAGTGGGATCACAACTTCCATTTGTGGAACCATTTAATCAACTTTAAAGAATGTTTTAGGATAGGTGTAAAAGAACCCAAGCGGCATCCTATCTTCGTCAAAGACAAACACAAACACAATTCCATATCTTTTGTCTTGGGCTATTTTGATGTGGGAGCAAGCCCTTTATGGTACTCACTCATTAGCTACTCTAGGTCTAGCCGGCATGCTACCTTGCTAGTGTGTCACCCCAGTGTTTATTTATTTGGCGGATGTGATTCCCCATGCTTTCTTCTTGACTTGACCATTACAAACTGACAAGCGCCTTGATAGTTTGGTAGGCATCACTGAGTAGTTACTAAGCTACCTCATGTTGGCTCTATTTAAGAAGATGTAAGTCTACACGCTTTCTTCTTGAACTAGCCATAATAATTTGACTAGGTTGAGTATATTTTAGGCTTAGGATAAGTCCCCCAGTGACATTCACTCAGTAGTCACCCTAGGTAGAATAACACCTATTAAGCCGAACATATACTATCCCAGTGATCTGTTCCGCTGTAGGAGGATGTGAGTATAAGATGCTTTCTTCCTAGACTGATTGTCGCAAATTGATGGGCACCTTAGGTTGGTTGATGTTCACTATGCTGACAATGACTCACCTATTGGGTACTCCACTCTTAGCAAATGTGAGTCCATGTGCTTTCTCTTTGAGTTGGCCACCGAATACTTATAGATATTATCTTATTCAAGGTTTTTGGATAAATCCCTTAGCGGCCCCTCCCTTGCAGGCACTCTACTTGGATTACATCCTTTACGACCCCATCTAGACACTACCTGGGTTACTTTCAGATTCAATAGTCTCCCCTTTCCTAGTAGCCACCCCTGTGGTTGAAGAATTTGTTCAGCGGATGCATAGATTCTCCCATGGTTCAGTAAATTTGAGATAGGTCTAGGCTGATATAAGCTCCTTCTTAGTATGATCGTTGGAAAACCAACAGGGCCCATCATAAGCAAACAAATAAAAAAATAGTAAAAATTATTCACTTGTGGATTAGGAATTCAAGCCTTCAACGACCATTTTGACAAGAAGGCATCCTATCTTTAAGGCAGTGTTAGCAGAACTCCCTATTGGAATTTCCTAACTACACTTGAGTTGAGATAAGTCCTCGGGTCGGCACTCTCTCTGTAGTCACCCTTAGGTCAGGCTCAATCTATTTTGCCACATATAGATTACCCCGACAGTCATTTTTCTTTGGAAGATGTAAGCCTACTATGCATTCTTTTAGCATGACTATCACAAACCGACGGGCAGCCCTAAGTCGGGTTGGCATGTTACTTTGCTAATGTGTCACCCTAGTGGTCTTTTATTTAGAAAATATGTGAGTCCCTTTACTTTCTTCCCTAAATTAACCAAAAGGCACACTTTTGGTTGGATAGTTCTCCACTTAGTCGGGGAACTACTCTCTTTTGATCGCTAAATCTGAGGTAGGTCAAGCCTGACATGGTGCCTACTCAGTGGACTCTATCACAAATTGATGGGATCCATCAAATATAATTAAGAAATGAAATTAATTTTGACCATCTTTGAGTTGATTTAAATCCATTAGATGCATTCACTCAGTAGTTAGCCAATGGTTGGGTTCAACCCGTTGCTTCGCCAATAGATCACCCCAGCGATTGATGCCTATTTTGTAAGATGTAAGTCTACTATGTTTCTTCCTAGTGCAACCATTGTACACCTAGAGGCACCCTTTGGTTGAATAGTCCTACTATGTGGTTAGTAGACTACCCCTTTGGATTGGTAAATCTGAAGTAGGCCAAGGCCAATATGGTTCCTACTCGGTGAGGTCCATTGTAAACCGACATGGTCCATGTCAAAATCCAAAAATTTAAAATCTGAAACAAAATAAATCAAACCTCCCCCAGTGGAGTTAAATTAAAAAATCAAATCAATCAGTTTCTCTTTAGCGAGATGCAAAATCAACCAACCTCCCCAGTGGAGTCAAATCAAACAAATCAAATCAATCATCATCTCCTCATTGAGATGTAATTCTTTTCAATCTCCCTAGTGAGTCAATCCAATCCAACTCGAACTTGTTCTCTTAATGGAAGGTTCACATCTTTTATCCCTAGTGGATTTCAAGTTTTAATCCTCCAATGGATTTCACAACTTCTCATCCACCAGTGGATGACTTCAACCTGCTTCCCTAGTGGAAGGTTCATATACACAATCCCTAGTGGATTCCCCCCTTCGCTCTCTTATGTTTTTGACATCAGTAGAGTCACATTGCACTAAGATTTTGATTCCTTCTGTAGCTCGAGTTTAGGAGTATATCATTTCTGTTAGTGCTTATGATCATTCAGTATTGTTGATCATCTCAATCAACACCAATACGTGCGGTGTACCTTGTCAGTCACACCACACCAATTGGAAACCCTTTGTTGACCTCACTTTTGGAGTGAACTTTCAACTTCTCCATCTTAGACATAAGGACTCCTCTAAACACTAAGAGTTCCTTAGTCTTAAGACACTTCTAGTGATTAGGTGAACACTTAACCTAAACTTAGAGACTTAGAAGAGTTAGCCATATGAATAGGTTATGCCTTGAGTATTAGGAAGATTTTGCCTACCTTATAGCTTAAACCCAATCCTTGCTTCCTTCTTTCAAACCAAATTTCAAATTTAAATATCAAATAAATTCCAACTCAATTGATTTTCTCAAATTATGAATTAATTCCAAATCAAATCTTAAATCAATTTCAACTCAATTAATTTTCTTAAATCATTAATTAATTCCAAATCAATTCTTAAATCAATTCCAACTCAATTGATTTTCTCAAATCATGAATCAATTCTAAATCAAATCTTAAATCAATTCCAACTTAATTGATTTTCTCAAATCATGAATCAACTTCAAAGTCAAATCTTAAATCAATTTTAACTCAATTAATTTTCTCAAATCATAAATCAATTCCAAAACTGAAATCATGAATAAATTCCAAATAATTGAAACCCATTATCAATTCCAAATCCAAAATCTTTCTTAAGCCCTTTTGATCTCATCTTATGGACTTAGCTCAAATCAAATCCAAATCACTCCAAACAAAAAATATTTTCTCATAACCCATTTATATTCTCATTTATATTCACAAATATAAATGAAATATAAATTCAAATAACCAAAACTAAATTCAAACTTCAAGTCCAAATCTAACCAAAATCCAACCTATACCCTTTCAAGTAAAATTCTTGAACTTAACCAAATCATTCTCAAATCAATCCAAACCTTGGTATTTTCTCTTAAAATAATCATTCCTTAAATCACATGCCCAAACATAAACATAAACTACAATCATCAAACCAAAATCAAACTAACCCAAATCAAACCCATGTTCATCCTTTGAACTTGGAATTGTGAAATGAATCAAAACCCATTTGACTCCAAATCACTTGCAATTGGATTTATATTTTAATCATAAGTCCATATGTGAGCTCAACCAAACTTGAATCAAGCCTTGATCAAGCCAATTGACCCACTTAGACTAACTTGACCTAATGTGACCTAAAGGACCTTTTTGAGCCAAATTGGATTAAATTAAGGCCATCTCAGCCACACATTGTCAGCAATAATCATCCTAGGATGATTAATCACTCAAATTGGGTCAAACCAATCAAACTAGCCTTTGATGAAGTTAAAACTTAATGAAACCTAAACTAGCCAAAATCCACCATATTCCAAATTGATTGAAACCATTGATCTAAACCGTTCATAATCCATGATTAAACTTGACCGAGCCATCAATTGGGCCACATCAAGCCTAATTGGACCCTAAGTTGAAGTTGACCTAAAAGTCAAAATGGGTCAAATCTTGATCTAAGCCAAATTTATTGCAAGCGAGTCAAATTCATTACGAATTGATTATTGAACTTGACCAAAGCTTCAAATGGCCAACTAGACCCACAATTGACCACGAACTTGACCTAAAAGTCAAATCAACTTAAAATCAAACCAAACCAAAATTGATTAAAACCAAATCTTGCAATACATTTCAAATGATCATCAGCCTAAACCAACCCATGACTAAACCCAATTAATTGGTCAAATTGGTCAACTTGACCCATTTGACCTAAATGAACCAAAATCAAATATAAACCAAATTGAACGAGACCAATGATACCCATAGGCTCTAAATGATCATTTTTGACTAACCCATGGTTTGACCCAATTTGACCAATTGGTCAACCTAACCAAATTGACCTAATTTGACATAAATGGGTCAAATTGAACCCAAATTGAATGCTTTTTCCTGATGTCATTCTTCTTGTTGATAAGAGTAGAGAGGGAGTCTAATAGAAACTTGAATTATGGAGGTTAACCTTAGAGTCTAAAGGGTTTCATTTAAGTAGATCTAAAACTGAATATATGGAGTGTAACTTTAGTTGTAGAAGTTATAGTGGTAGTGTTGTGACATTAGGTGAACAAGTCATTAAAAAGAGTGAGTGATTTAGATATTTAAGCTCTATTGTTCAAATTGATGGTGAAATAGATCGAGATGTTATTAGTAGAATTCAAGTTGGATGGTTGAAATGAAATGCATCGGCTTTGTGATAGAAAAATATCGCTTAAACTTAAGGGAAAATTTTATAAGCTCATGGTAAGACCTGCAATGATTTACAGTGTAGAATGTTGGCCAATAAACGAGAAGCATGAGACCAAGTTAAGTGTTGTGGAGATGAGGATGCTCAGGTGGATGAGTGGATTTACTCTTAGTGATAAAATGCGAAATGTGTATGTTCGAGAAAAAGTTGGAGTAGCTCTAGTGGCACATAAGATTAGAGAGAGTAACCTTAGATGGTTTGGCATGTTGGCCATCCAATGACCCGATTAGGAGAGTAGATACATTAGATTTGCCTTATGTTAAGAAAGGTAGAGGTAGACCTAAAAAAACATGGTTATGATGTATAAAAAATGACCTTAGTATACTTGAATTAAATGAGAATTTGACACATAATAGGACATAATGGAGACGAAGGATTCATGTAGCCAACCCCATGTAGTTGGTTAACTGCTTGTTGTTATTGTTGTAGTAGTAGTATAGTTTTTTTATTTTTCAGTTTAGTTTAGGTTTTTATTTATTTTATTTTAGTCTAGTTTTTATTTTTTTATTTTATTTTCTTTTTAAGTTTAGGTTTAAGTTTAGGTTTTATTATAATTTATTTTTTATTTTATTTTTGTTTAGGGTTTTTATTTATTTTATTTTTAGGTTTTATTTAGTTTAATTTTAGGTTTTTACCTTTTTAGGGTTTATCGTTTAGAGTTAGTTGAGGGTTTAGGGTATAACGTTTAGGGTTTGGGGTTTAGGGTTTAGGGTTTAGGATTCAGGGTTTGGATTTTAGGGTTTAAGGTTTAGGGTTTAGGGTTTTAGGGTTTAGGGTTTAGTGTTTAAGGTTTAGTATTTTTAGGGTTTATGGTTTAGGTTTTAGGTCTATGATTCAAATTTTAGTTTCAAGTTTAGGGTTTTTGGTTTTTTTTAATAGAGAAAAAATTTAGATTCAACATTTCTTCCTTTCGATTTCATCAAGCAAGTAACACACCAAGTTTTCTAAGGCATAAGCAATGAGATAGATAAAAAATGAGCACACATAGAGCAAATTGAATACCCTAGATAACTAGAACTATCTCTAATGTAAATACAGTTCCATAAGTAGCAGATCGGGTCAATCGTTCTTCAGTTTCTCCAGTTCTAATCATAACCACCCTGGCCTCTCGAGTAGTAGGATCCACCATCATACCTTGATCTCTCCCTCTGCCACTGCCATGGTTGTAACCTTCATCTTCACTCTCCAACCACCACTATAACCACCACCTCCATATCCACCGGCACCACGGATCCCCACTATCACTGTAACTACCACCACCATGTCTCCCACCAGAGATTGGGAGCAGTTGGCGATGATGTTTCTCAGATAAGGTTACTGCCCATTCTTAGGGTTTTGGGTTTATTAGGTTTTAGGGTTTAGGTTTATATTTAAATTTATTTAGTTACTTTAGGTTTATCACTAGGGTTTGGGGTTTAGAGTTAGGGTTTAGGGTTTAGGGTTTAAGGTTTAGAGTTTGGGGTTTAGGGTTTTAGGGTTTTTGCTTTTTTAGGTTTAGGGTTTAAGGTTATGGTTTAGGGTTTAGGGGTTTAGCATTTAGGGTTTTAGGATATAGGGTTAGATTTTAGGGTTTATGGTTTGGTGTTTAAGATTTAGGGTTTAGGGTTTAGGGTTTAGGATTTAGGGCTTGGGCTTTAGGGTTAAAGCTTTTAGGGTTTAGGGTTTAGGGTTAAAGGTTTTGGGTTTGTTTAGGGTTTAAGGTTTTGGGTTTTAGGTTTTGGGTTTAGGGTTTAGGTATAGATTTAGGGTTTTAGGGTTTTTTTATTTAGTTTTAGTTTATTTTTAATTTATTTTATTTATTTTATTTATTTATTTATTTATTTATAGTTTATTTATTTTGGTTTATTTTTTTATTTTAGGTTTAAGTTTATATTTTCTTTTAATTTAATTTTATTTTTATTTTAATTTTAGGTTTATATTTTATTTTATTTTAGGTTTTGGTTTATTTATTTTATTTGGTTTATGTTTTAGGTTTTATTATAGGTTTTTATTTTTTGGGTTTTTAGTTTATTTTTTTTTTATATTTTATTTTGTTTAGGTTTAGGTTTACTTTTAGTTTATTTTAGGTTTAGGTTTAAGTTTTATTTATTTTAGTTTAGGTTTATGTTTATTTTATTTTATTTTAGGTTTAGGGTTTTAGTTTAGTGTAGGTTTTTATTTTATTTATTTTATTTTATTTTTTTTTTTTATTTTTTTTAGGTTTATTTATATTTTATTTTATTATAAGTTCATTTTATTTTTATTTTAACTTAAGTTTTTATTTTATTTAAGTTTTTATTTGTTAGTTTAGTTTAGATTTTTATTTACATTATTTTAATTTTTAAATTTCTTGTTAGGTTTATGTTTAGGTTTTGGTTTTAGTTTATGTTTTTAAATTATTTTATTTTATTTATTTCATTTTCAGCTTTTAATTAGTTTAGGTTTAGGTTTTTAGCTTTTTAAGGTTTCAGGTTTAGGGTTTATGGTTTAGGTTTTAGCGTTAGTTTAGGGTTTAGGGTTTTGGGTTTTCAGTTTAGAGTTTAGGGTTTAAGATAATTTTTTTTGAGCGGGTGTGGGGGAGCCTTATTATTTAAAGTTTAGGGTTTAAGTTTAAGTGTTTATAGGTTTTTGGAGTGTGTAGGGTTTAGGGTTCAACATTTAGAGTTTAGGTTTTAGGTTTATGTTTTACATTTTAGTTTAGGGTTTAGTGTTTGTAAGGTTTAGGGTTCAACCCTAAATTTTATTTTGTTTAGGTTTAGGTTTAGTTTTAGTTTATTTTAGGTTTTGGTTTAAGTTTTATTTATTTTAGTTTAAGTTTAGGTTTATTTTATTTTTATTTTAGGTTTAGGGTTTAGGTTTTATTTTTTATTTATTTTTAGTTTTTATTTTTAGGTTTATTTTTTAAGTTTATGCTTTTATATAGTTTTATTTTATTTTATTATAGGTTTATTTTATTTTTATTTTAACTTAAGTTTTTATTTTATTTAAGTATTTTATTTGTTAGTTTAGTTTAGGATTTTATTAACATTATTTTAGTTTTTAATTTTCTGGTTAGGTTTATGTTTAGGTTTAGGTTTTAGTTTATGTTTTTAAATTATTTTATTTTATTTATTTTATTTTTATCTTTTAATTAGTTTAGGTTTAGGTTTTTAGCTTTTTAGGGTTTCAGGTTTAGGGTTTAGGGTTTAGGTTTTAGGGTTAGTTTAGGGTTTAGTGTTTAGGGTTTTCAGTTTAGAGTTTAGGGTTTAAGTTTTTTTTTTTGAGCATGGGGGGGAGCCTTATTATTTAAAGTTTCGGGTTTAAGTTTTAAGGTTTAGTGTTTTAAGGTTTAGGGTTTAGTGTTTGTAGGGTTTAGGGTTCAACGTTTAGGGTTTAGGTTTTAGGTTTATGTTTTACATTTTAGTTTAGGGTTTAGGGTTTAGGGTTTTTGGTTTTTTTTAACAGATAATAAATTCAGATTCAACATTTGCATTTTGATTTCATTAACCAAGTAACACACCAAGTTTTCTAAGACATAAGTGCGACATAGATAAAAAATGAGCACGGATAGAGCAAATAAAAAACCTTGGATAACTAGACCATCTCTACTATAATGATATAGTTCTATAGGCAGCAGATCAGATTGGTTGTTATTCAGTTTCCCTAGTTCCCATTAGAACCACCCCGGCCTTTCAAGTTGCGGGATCCACCAGCAGCTTCATATCCACCAACACCTCTAGATCCCCCACCATAACTCTGATAATCGCTGCCTTTGACTTCACCTCCACTGTCAGACCTAGACTGAGCATGGTTGATGGTGATGTTCTGGCCATCAAGGTTCTGTCCGTTCTTAGAGTTTAGGTTTAGGTTTAGGTTTATTAGGTTTTAGGGTTTTGGCTTATTATTAAATTTATTCAATTACTTTAGGTTTAGGTTTAGGGTTTGGGGTTTAGGGTTTAGTGTTTAGGGTTAGGGTTTAGGGTTTAGGGTTTATGGTTTAGGGTTTAGGGTTTAGGGTTTAGGGTTTATGCTTTTAGGGTTTAGGGTTTAGGTTGGCGTTTAGGGTTTAGGGGTGTATCGTTAGGCTTTATTTTTTAGGGATTAGGTTTAGGGTTTAGGGATTAAGGATTTTTTTAAAAGAAATAAGTATACCATTAGGTTTAGGTTTATTTAGTTTATTTTTTATTCATTTTATTTTATTTTATTTTGTATTTTTATTTAAATTTAATTTTTATTTTTATTTAGTTTAGTTTAATTATTTTAGTTTATGTTTTTAATTTATTTTATTTTTTAATTTAATTTGGCTTAGGTTTTTTTTATTTATTTTACTTTTTGATTTGGTTTAGTTTAGGTTTAGGTTTTTTACTTTTTAAGGTTTAGGGTTTACGATTTATGGTTTCTTTTTTTTTGGGGTTTAAGGTTTCGGGTTTAAGGTTTTATGATTTAGGGTGTAGGGTTTAGGGTTTTTAGGGTTTAGGGTTTAGGGTTTAAGTTTTAGGTTTAGGGTTCAGGATTTAATTTAGGGTTTAGGGTTTTTGGTTTTTTTTTAATTTAATAGAGAACAAATTTAGATTCAACATTTCTTCTTTTCAATTTGATCAACCAAGTAACACACAAAGTTTTCTAAGATAGAAGTCATGACATAGACCAAAAATGAGCACGCTTAGAGAAAATAAAAGAATCTAGGTAACTAGAACCATCTCTTGTAAAGACAGTTCAAGCAGATCACATTCTTTAATTTCTCCCATCATGTGGCCTCAGTAGTGGGATCCACCATCATATCTACGATCTCTCCCTCTACCACCACCACGGCTGTAACCTCCATCACTCCTCCGGCATCCTTAGCCAACACTGCTCCGACCACAACCTCCATACCCAACAGCACCTCCAGATACCCCACCTCCATTGCGATAATAACCAGCTCCGCCTTTTCCTCCACCACAAGATCTAGATTGATCTTGTTTGATGGTGATGTTTCTACCGTCAAGGTTCTGCCCATTTTTAAGGTTTAGGTTTAGGTTTAGGTTTATTAGGTTTTAGGATTTAGGTTTAATTTTATATTTATTTAGTTATTTTAGGTTTAGGTTTAGGGTTTGCGGTTTAGGTTTTAGGGTTAGGGTTTAGGGTTTAGGGTTTAGGGTTTTAGTGTTTATTCCTTTAGGGTTTAGGTTTTTTTTTTTAAATTGAGTAAACCGGTAGGTTTAGGTTTATTTAGTTTATTTAGTTTATTTTTTTATTTATTTTAGATTATTTTATTTTTTATTTTTATCTAGTTTAGTTTATTTATTTTAGTTTATATTTTAGGTTTAGGTTTATTTTTTAGTTGAGTTTTATTTTTTTTTTATTTTTTAGGTTTAGATTTTATTTTTTATTTTTAGGTTTAGGTTTAGGTTTTTATTTTATTTTTTAGGTTTAGGTTTTAGGTTTTTATTTTAGGTTTATTTTTAGGTTCTATATTTAATGTAGGTTTAGGTTTATTTTTTGTTTATTTTATTTTATTTAGTTTAGGTTTAGGTTTAGGTTTAGTTTATTTTAAGATTAGGCTTAGGTTTTATTTATTTTATTTTAGTTTTTTTTATTTTAGTTTATGTTTAGGTTTATTTTCTTTGGTTTATTTTATTTTTATTTTAGGATTTGTTTTTTTTAGTTAAGCGTTTAGGTTTTATTTTTTATTTATTTTTAGGTTTTAATTTAAAGTTTATTTTTTATGTTTAGGTTTTAATTTAGTTTTTATTTTATTATATTTTAGGTTTATTTTATTTTTAGTTTACGTTTAATTTTAATTTTCTTTAGGTTTTTTATTCTTAGGTTTATTTTATTTTTTAGTTTAATTTAAGTTTTTTATTTATTTTATTTTAGTTTATTTTATTTTTTTTAGGTTTAGGTTTAGGTTATAGTTTTGGTTTTTATTTTGTTTTATTATTTTATTTTATTTAAGTTTAGGTTTTTTTATTAATTTTTTTTTTTAGGATTTATTTATTTTAAGTTTAGGTTTTAGGTTTTAAGTGTAGGGGTATCATAGGGTGTGTTAGGCCTTTAGGGTTTGGAGTTTATATGGTTAGGGTTTAGGGATTAGGGTTTAGTGAGCTTTTAGGCAAGTTTAGGGTTTAGGTTTAGGGTTTAATTTAGGGTTTAGGATTTAGGTGTTTAGGGTTTTAGTTTAGGGTTGTGAGTTTAAAAATTGTTTAGTTTAGTTTAGGAGTTTAGGTTTAGGGTTTAAGGGTTTAGGAGGGTTTAGGCCTGGTCCAGGTTAGTTTTTTGGGTTTGGATTTTAGGTTTAGGGTGGTTTATGGTTTTGGTTTTTAAGTAAATTGATAGGTTTAGGTTTATTTAGTCTATTTTTTATTTATTTTTATTTATTATTTTTATTTAGGTTAATCTTTGATTTTTATTTAGTTTAGTTTATTTAGTTTAGGTTTATTTATTTTAGTTTAGCTTTTTTATTTTAGTTTCTTTTTTAGGTTTAGGTTTAGGTTTATGTTTATTTTTTAGTTTAGTTTTATTTTTATTTTTTGATGTTTAGGCTTTATTTTTATTTTTAGGTTTAGGTTTAAGTTTTTATTTTATTTTTTTAGGTTTAGATTTTAGGTTTTTATTTTAGGTTTATTTTTAGGTTTTTTTTAGTTTAGGTTTAGGTCTATTTTTGTTTATTTTATTTTATTTAGTTAAGGGTTTATGTTTAGTTTTTTTTAGGTTTAGGTTTGGGTTTTATTTATTTTAGTTTATGTATGTTTATTTTGTTTTGTTTATTTTAGGTTTAGATTTTTTTTAGTTTAGGGTTTAAGTTTTATTTTTTATTTATTTTTATTTTTTATTTTTGGGTTTATCTTTTAGGTTTAGGTTTTTATTTAGTTTTTATTTTATTTAGGATTTTGTGCCACCATCCTTCAAGATTTTTGATGGCAGTGGGAACCTAGAATAACTCATTGCACACATTAGTGCCGACTGTTCCAACACCAGTGGCAGCAACACACTCTTCTTCCGCCTTTTCGTTAGTAGTCTCTAAGGTGTTGCATTTGATTGGTACGCTGAACTACCCAATGGTTTGGTGAAGGCTTTCGCTGAGTTGGAAAACCTCTTCATTAAGTGGTTTTTGGAGCTCAGCAGAGGGTGACTGTAGGCGACCTCATTGTAGAGAAACAGAAACTCAACGAGTCCTTTATTGATTATATTCTTAAGTGGCGCAACCTAAGCATGAAATGCGAACCACAACTGTCCGAACAACTTGCCATTGAGATTCTTCTCAAGAATATCCATTGCCTGGTCGCCTTCATATTTAAGGGCTTTACCATCAAAACATTAGAGAATTAAATCAACAAGGTGGCTAGCGTGCAAGAGGAAGCCAAACAATTTCCCTTTACGAACCAATCATCTAGGCCCACGCTGCAGAAGGTATTTGAGAAGAAGCCAAGGATAATTGTGTTAGTGGACAGAGGAAAGCAGCCAGCCAGAGTTTAGTATGAGAGACTATGAGCTCATCAGCCTCCTTTTCCACCACCTCTTCCACCACCTCAGCCATCATATCGGCCTCCACAAGTGCCACAACGATCAATTCCACCACTTCAGCAGCCTACCGAGCAATGGTATTCATATCCATCGCCAAGTAGTTACTTTCCACTTACTCTTACCGATAGATTGAATAAGCCATATTCATTCAAGAGGGAGGTAGTTTAGAAAATCTTTAAGAATCTCTTAAAGAAACCTTACTGTCAGTTACTAGAGCCTAAGAGGCTAGCGGAAGTGGGCAAGAATGATGATCCTAGCTATTGCCTCTACCACCACATGTTTAGCCATGTCTTAGAGAATTATATCACTTTTAAGGACTAGCTTGAGCACAACTACATCTTGGGAGCTATAGTTATCTCTAAGAAATACTTATTAGAACAACCATCCAATTCTGTTAGAGTAAACTGTGGGGATACTTGTGATCCTCTTAAGACCAAAGAAGGTTAGGATATCTCCCTATCTCAAACCTCTAAGAAGATCATTTATAAGTTCAAGAAGATTTCCTTGCAGGTTCCTGAAGTATCTCAAACCTCCAACACCAAGGAAGGTTTGCTAGTTACAAAGGATAACTCAGGGAGGGTAACAGCCCAGTAACAGCAGCAGATCACCATACTTTCTCAGAATAGTCTAGTAGCCCAGCCACCATCCGAGTCCAGTACTCCCTCCACTATTGCAGCTACCACCTTATCTACTAGCTCCTCTTCTACCGGTAGGAGTGTTGTATCTGCAGATAAGGGCACTAAATTTTTTACTCACTTAATTGATTTCTATCATGTACCTCCACCCAAAAAAAAATTAATGAAGAAAGTTGATTCTACTTATATATTGTATACTTCTGATGCTCTTGAATTTATTCCTATTGAAAGCTCTCAAAGTCTAAATAAAAATAATATCTATAGTAGTCTCGATCCCTTCCTTTCTAATTTAGAGTAAGACTATCCTTCTCTGAATCAATTAGGTTCACCTACTCTAAGGATCCCAAAAGAGAAGCTGTAGGTATGCCAGATGAGAAGGTAGAACTTTCCACAAGCTCATCATTCTAAGATGTCACTGAAGTCAACCTACATAGTGGCAAAGTTCTATCTCCCAGGGTATCTCCTCAGGATAAGGGCAAGCAAGTCATTGGTTCCAGTGAGCAGATATCCCCTCCATAAGATGCTCCACCCATGGATATACTTGTGGAGAACCAAGCCATAGTTGATTACAATGTCCTAGATCACCTTAGATAGCTTCCAGCTAAGTTAAGCATATATAACATTCTTGTCTTATCCAAAGAGATGAGAGAATCTCTAATTAAGGCCTTACTTGATTTAGATATATGCTTAACTCAGCTGACCACTACTAAAGGCATGCCACTCGGAAATCTTAGGAGTTACATTCTGATGAAGACTTACTCTAGGGACGATTGAGCATAACCGCTTTCTTTACATAACAGTGGATGTTGGAAGATGGCTATCCATATTTTTGGTTGACCTGGTGTATCAATCAACATTATGAGTCTAAGAACCCTTGCATTGAGGATCGACATCTCCAAACCCCAAAAAGAAAGGATGGTGTTGAGAGGATTCAATGAATAAGGCAAGAGGACATTGTGGTATTTATTTTGGATGTATGGGGTACAATTTGAGGTGATCAAGTAGAACATTGAGTTATAATGTACTATCTCAAAAGATAGTGGCGTCACCCTACAATGGCCCTAATCACATAATACGGACTCCTAAGGCATGATGGGCCTTCAAATGTACCAGAGATTTTTCTTGTACCTTACATGGTTGAATAAAGTAGGGTTTATATTAAACCAAGTTCTTAAGATCCCTATGGAGGTAATCCTCCATAATTAAATACATATTAGGAAATGAAATTTTCTAATAATACTCTCGATTAAAGTAGACAATTATCTTCTTCAAAGATTTCAAGGTTAGACTATTAAAGGATTGGTTGTATTTGGAAAATTAAATGTGTAAGTTCAAGGAGAAGATTTATTTTTGGAATCCGAATAAAATAAGTAGGAAATGCTCATGATGAGGCCTAGTGAGCATTCCAATCTATCTTATGGTTGGGCTTTATAATTTTAAAGTTGAGGAGATTTATATGTTTTGAGTTGAAATTTAATTAAATTACTATGGCTTATAATCCACCAACACAAGGTTGTGGGATTGCTTAAGAGGTGTTGATTTATGCTCGTAGCCTGAAGGAAATAGTTACCTTGGATCCTAAATCTAGGGAGCTTTAGTACGAGATACAACACGAACTAAATCTAACCGACAGGTGGACATTATCTCTACAAGAGAGAATAAATTATCCAACTTCTAGACATATAATCACCTGGAGTGGCTACTAGCTAACTCCTTCTATGATTTTAAAGCCATGTAGTCTGATCTTATGGATTGCAAGATAGCTAGGGTAGTTTTTTAATTAGAAAGAGACTAAAGTCCTAAACACATTCTGTAAGAGACTAGAGCATGAGTGGTATGAGCATATGACTTAATTTATAGATGCAAAAATATTTTCAAATTTTATTTCATTTTGGAAACATCATTTTGATAGAGGCTTCCAGATTTCTTATTCCTAAATGCATGATGAAATAGGTTATGGGTTAAATCTGCTAGAAGGTGTTCTCTAACATAAGGGATGCCTTCACAGGTCAAGCATTCATTTATCATGCAAGGATGGAGATCTTTCTTGTTCAAGAGAGAAAGAATATGCATGCATGATGTGAAACATACAACCATACAACTAATGAGTTTCTAAATCTTTTAATTATCTTATTTATGTCTGAGATAGGACAAGGGCATCATATATGCTTAGCTTAGCTGGAAACTTTCTCAGGTGAGCAAGGACATTGTATTCAACTTTGGGCTGGTCCTCCATAAGCATACCCATAGGCGGAGCACCCTGTGGAGGGGCTATATGTTCGCTTGAACTAATGACTCATTTACCCTTATCCTGAGGTGCTACCCTATGAGGTAGAACTTTGCCACTGTAGAGGTTGACTTCAATGGCTTTATGAGATGGTTTAGTGAAAAGTTTTACCTGGTCATTAGGTCCACCTATAGCTTCTCTTATGAGATCATCGGAGTCAGATGACTCTAAATCAATCTCAATGGGCAAACCCGAGCGATTAAGAAATGGATAATCTATTTCTAAATTAGAAGAGAAATGATCAGAACTATAGTTTTTATTAATTAGATGCAGAGAGCTTTCTATAGGAATAAATTCAAGCAGATCATCAGAAGTGACACAAATGTAAGTGGAATTAGCTTTCTTCATTGATTTCTTAGATTTGGATGGAGGTACAAAGTATAAATCAAGTAAAGTAAGGAGAGTAAGGGATTTGGCATCCCCTCTATCGATATAATATGCCTGCTAGAAGAAGAGTTGATTGGAGGAACTATAGCTTTAACTGTGGAAATAGTGTTGGAACCAGTCGGTGGTTGCATTAGTGTACTATCCTGGGCAAGTGGAGGTTGTCGCTGCTGCTGCTGGGCTTCTACCTCCCTCAAGTTATCCTTAGTAACATGCAAACCTTCCTTGGAGTTGGAGGTTTGAGCTGCCTCAGGCACCTGCAAAGGTAGTTTTCTGCTATTTTAAATGATTTTCTTGGTGGTTCGGGATAAGGAGCTATCCCAACCATCCTTTGTCTTATGAGGATTGCATGTATTCCCAAGGATTACTCTAACAAAAATAGAAGGTTGTTCTAATTGATATTCCTTGGGGATGACATTGCCACCTGACTTGTAGCTACACTCAAGCCAGTCCTTAAATATAATTCAATCTTCTAAGACACAGCCTCACATGTGGTGGTAGGGGCAATAGTTTGGATCATGGCTCTTGCCCACTTCTTCTGGCCTGTTAGGCTCCAGTAACTAGAAATTAGGCTACTTTAAGAGACTTTTTAAAGATCTTCCTAACTACCTCCCACTTGAATGAATAATGCTTATTCAATTTATCAGTAAGAGTAGGTAAGTAATAGCTACCTCGTGGCGGGTAGGAATACTACTATTGAGGAGGGGGCAGTCATGGCCACTGTGGCAACTGAGGTGGTTGATATGATAGCTAAGGTGGTGGTAGAGGAGGTGACAAAAAATCTTGTTGAGCTCCAGGACTATCTGAATGAACTGTAGCTGGCTGCTGCCCCTTATTAACTATTGTGACTACCTCTGACTTCTTATCAAATGCCTTCTAAGGTTTGGGCTTAGCTAATTGGTCCTAGAAAGGTAGCTATTTGGCTTCCTCTTGTAGACTAGCCACCTTGTTGATTAGTTTCTCAAAGGTTTTGAATGTAAAACCCTTGAGCATAAAAACGAGTAGGCCATGGATGTTCTTCAGGAGAATCTCTATGGCATGCTGTCTAGATAGCTATGGTTCACATTTCATACTCAAGTTTTTCCACTTAAGAATGTAATCAATAAGGGACTCGTTAGGATTTTGCTTTGATATAATGAGGTTGCCTACATTAATCCTTTGCTAAGCTCCAACAAACCTTCGGATGAAGAGGTGCTCCAACTAAGAAAATATCTTTACCGAACTATTGGGTAGTTCGACATACTAGTCAAATGCAACACCGCTAAGCGCTAACAAATAATCTTAAAAGACAGTGTCACTACCTCGACATTGCAACAACCGCCCTAGAATGTGCAATATGTTATGAGGGTTCCCACTTCCAAAAAAATATTTTAAAGAGGGAGGAACAAAACTCTTAGGATATTAGACCGCATCAAATTCCTCTGGGTAGGGTCTACCCTTTGGAGTAGATAAGCCACCTCAGGCTTGTGCTAGTGCTTTCCTCACTTGTTGTTCTACCATGTGCTTATATCCTTCTCATGCATGGAGGTACTATCCACCACCTTCCTATGCAAGATACCACTATCCTGATCTACTAGAGAAGTCATCTTAGGCTGATCTAGGATGTGCGCTGACTCAGGATGATCTACCTCTATCGGTATAAGCTGCGAGGCTGAGGCCTAGTTTTGGAGTGCATGGACAGCTGCTAACAATTCCTCCATCCTTTTCTCCATCTAGTTGATCTAATCATCCTTCTATCTAATTTGCTGAAGGAGGTGCTGGGTTGAATGGACGACATTATCTTCTGCAAATGTAATAGCTTCCTGACTCTGCTGGTCTTTATTGAGGGAGCTCCTATTATCGAACATGTAGACTTCGATCGAGTCCTCCAATAAATCATCCTCATCGAGGATGAAACTAACCCCCCATCCTCATAAGCAGACCGATCGCTTCCTAGGATTTCCCTCTTGTATACGAAATATTATGCTAGAATTTCATCTAAGGAATGATCTAACTGCTCCAGTACAAACACTCATTACTGATTGATAGTAGAGCTATGTTCACTAACAAAAATGCATCTGACACTACCTGCCACTAGAGTGCTATCTCTGGGAGGACTATGCTCACTAGAAGATACATGCACATGATTGACTATCGATGGAGTGTTGTCTCTAGAGGGATCTACTTCCATAGAAATTTTGGAACTGTCACCCTCCCATTCTGCTACTAGTGCTTCTGCCAATTGTGATGGGGGTGGTGGAATGACTATATTGCTCTTGGGTCATCATTCCTTCTTCATCATAATTGAAGTGGAAGGTTGAGAAGGAGATCTCGACCTCACCTAAACTGGTGGAGTAGATGGAATGGGACCCTGAGGCTGTATCTGGATCACAAATAGAGATATCTTTTCCCCTGATGCTGACTTATGTGCCTTGGCCATCACAGGAGATGCTAGAACATGTACTAGCAAAGGTAGATAATGAGCATTGCGATGTGGTGGAGACATCAGCTATCGCTCAATAGGAGCTCTCCTCCCCAGGGCATATGTGAGTACTATACTGTCATTATGGTCGGCTCTGAAAGCCTACCGACCTGGGAAATCTACAAGAGTGAAGGATATCGACAATCGGGCATACGTCCTCCTCTCTCTCCTATTTTCCTGCACTGCCACTCAGGCATCTATGTATCTGGCTCTGTGTATCTGATCCCCGATGCTCCTAGAGATCAAGACCTCAGGTCATATAATGCACCGAACTTAGAGCGTCCTTAGACTCTATCTATCTGGTGAATAATTGGCCATAATCTGGCGTAGGGCCTCCTACTCTCCCTAGTCGGTACCTCATAATAAGCTGGTGGTGGAGGCGATGTTGCAATCCTCATATAGTCCCCCTCTCTATCTAAGCCTGAGAGGGGATATAATCTATTGCCATTAGTAGGGGGAAGACCTTCCGAGCGGAACCCTCCTCTACAACATGGGATGCTACCTCTGCCTCTATAGCTGTTCACTCATGATGCCGCTTAACCTATTGACTTTTATTATGGCACTCAGTGGGTGAGCTGAGTGGGGTGAGATCCTATCTGTGAGACCAATATAGCATTACCCTTTGAGGGGACCAATGAGGAGGTGTCAGCCCTCATCAAGGCAACAGGATAAACAACTAATGGAACAGACAGGGGAAGCACTAACATTGCTTATGCTACCACTAGAATTGAATATAATTCTGCTCTCACTGTGGGGACCTCTACTGCCTTCCTCTTTAGTGGAGGGAACTCAAAGTCAGAAGGCATGTCAAAGGGAATAAGTGGTGTCTGTCCTGCCACCTCCTCCCTACTGACTGTCGTGAGGACTGTCCCCTCATAAGTAACTCAGATAGCCTCGAATCTATGACTAAACTAAATCAAACACGTAGTGGTCGAGGTGAGCTTGGCCTGATCCAGGGCCAATTTAACACTTAACAGGATGGAGAACATAAACTTGCTAGGAGCCATGTGTAATGAGTGAACTAAGCAATGTAATGAAACTTTGCATTTGTTGACAATATAACTGAATCAGTCCCTCGCTTTGGTATTCACCTTTAAAAATAATTTACAGACTTGATTTAGAAATTTGAACTCACACTCAACAAATTTAGTTATGTTAAGTAGGGCTCATAGGAGATATTTTGATATATGAGGAGAATCTTTGCCATTTAATTATAATTTAGAACCCATACTCAACAAATTTAAGTAGGTTGGGTGGGGATCATATATGTGGAGAGACCTTTGAAGATATTTGTGTTGTGTATCTTGTTAAATTTTTTATTTTGAAAAAAACTTTACTTAGCAAATTTAGGTGTGCTAAGGAAAGGTTGTGATTGTTTAGAAATTTTGTGAAAAAAATCTTTGCTTGTGGTGGTTGATTATTTGTGTGATATATGTTGATTTGATTTGAACGTTGGGCTCCTTAACATATTTGGTATGTTAAGTCGAGGCCAAATGTGTTTGGCATGTGTTTTAAAATGAGACTCTCACTTAAAAACTTTGGTATGTTAAGTAAGAGCCAAATAAGATATGATTTGTGTTTGAAAATGAGACGCTCACTTAACAAATTTGGTATGTTAAGTGAAAGCCAAATGTGATATGATTTGTCTTTTGAAAATGAGACTCACTTAGCAAATTTGTTATGTTAATTGGAAGTCAAGTGTTTCTGACAAGTGTTTGAAAATGAGACTCTCACTTAACAAATTTGGTATGTTAAGTAAGAGCCAAATGTGATTATGATTTGTGTTTTGAAAGTGAGACTCTCACTTAACAAATTTGGTATGTTAAGTGGAAGTCAAGTGTATTTATGATTTTTTTTTGTGAAAGAGGGGAAGTCTATTTAAAAAATTTGGATTTGTTAAATAGAGTTCAATATTTTTTTTTGTAAATTTTAGAAATTGGAGTCTCATTTTACAAATTTGGGTATGCGAAATGAAGTCCAAATATATTTTGATTTTCGAGACTTTGGAAAAGAGGAACCTTATTTGACAAATGTGAGTGTGTCAAATAGAATACAACTTGTTTAATTTTCCAAAAGAAAGGGGAATTCTCATTTGAAAAATTTGTGTACGTCATATGGATTTCAAAATATGTCTTGATTTTGCATGTGGATTTCTTGCTTTTGAAATGGGAAAACTTCAACTTTAGCATATGTGGAATATGTTAAGTGGAGTTTCAACTTTATGCTATGGTTTTATTTGAAAATAGAATCTTCATTCAACAAATTTGAGCATGTTGAATGGAGATAGTCATTTTAAAAGTGTCCTTTGAAAATGAGGGAAACTCGAAATTTAGCATTTGTGAAATAAGTTAAGTGGAGTTTCAATTTTATGCTATGATTTTATTTGAAAATAGAATCTTCATTCAACAAATTTGAGCATGTTGAATGGAGATAATCATTTTCAAAAGTGTGCTTTGAAAAAGAGGGAAACTCCAACTTTAGCATATGTGAATTATGTTAAGTGGAGTTTCAATTTTATGCTATGATTTTATTTGAAAATAGAATCTTCATTCAACAAATTTGAGCATGTTTAATGGAGATAGTCATTTTCAAAATTGTGCTTTTTTAAAAAAATGATTTTGATCTTGATTTTGAAAAGAACCTCTATGTAACAATCATGGGGATTGCTATATGAGGTTTGGTTATATGAGTTTTGTGCTTTTTAAAAATTTTGTGCAAGATTATTTGTTTTGTGAGTTTTTAAAAAGTGCTTTTGGAAAGTGGAATTTTGTAAAAGAGTTTATTTTCCTAAACATTAAGATTAACCTTGCCTCACTAAGCTAGTGGTAAGGCAGCTCTAAATTTTTGTCATCTCCTTTCATGAGTTAATTTTATTTATTTATTTACCTATTGGGGGAAATCCAATAGGGGTTTCAAGACCTACAAAGGTTGAGGTGCTAAAACCTAGAGGATGTTGGCTAGCTTTGCTTAAGAATGAAATAAGCTAAGTGTTAATGGAAAGAAAGATAGTCTTAGACTTATATGAAATATAAGTCCACTATTGATGCTTGGAGACAATAATTGTATACTAGAGATGGAGAGAGGAATCATCCCTAGCGGAGTCGCTAGAAAAATCTGTGATATTTATTTTAATTCTATGTGTGTGTGTGTGTATGGGATACCACAAAGGGTGTACTTATTGAGGTGATCAGGTATGACATCAAGAAATAGTTCACTATCTTGAAAGATAAAAATAACACCCTACGATTGACCCAATCATCTAATAAAGACTCCTAAGGCATGATGGGTCTTTGAATATACTAGAGAATTTTTCCCTACTTTACATCGATGAATAAAGAAAAGTTTATCTAAACCAGGTTCTAAAGTTTCCTATTAGGGTAAGCCCTCGTAGTTAATTACATCCTAAGGAAGGTGAGTTCCTTAGGAATACTCTTAATTAAAGTAAGAAATTGTTGTCTCTAAAGAATTCAAAGATAAGACTATCAATAGATTAGTTATATTTGGAAAATCAAGTGGGTTAGATTAAAAGGAGAGACTTGTTATCGAAGCCAAAAGAAAATGAGTAGGGGATGCTCATGATACTAGGAGACCTAATGAGCATTCCAATATATCCTATGGTTGGGGTTTATATGTTTGAAATTGAAGGAAATAATTTAGTTGAGTTGAAATTTATTAGAAAGCTAGGACCAATAATCCCACAATACATGATTGTGGGAATGCCTAAGAGGTGAGGATTTATGCTTATAGCCCGAGGGTAAATAGTAATCTCATATCCTAAATCTAAGGATCTTTGGCGAGGGCTAAAGCGCGTCTAAATCTAAAGAGAAAAGTGTGTATACTATTTACCTCCACAAGAGAGAATAAATCACCCGACTACTGGACTTATAACTACTTGGAGTGCAGCTAGCTAACTCCTCCTACATTTTAAAACCATGTGGTCAAGTCATATGTTTTGCAAGATGGTTAGGATGTTATTATTTATAAAGAAACTAAAGTCCTTAAACCCACTCGCTAAGAGACTAGAGCATGAGTGGTATGAATAATGACTTAGTCTAACAGAAATTTTATCAATTTTTACTTGATTTTGGAATCTTTATTTTGACACAGGACATAAAATTTTATATGCCTAAATGCATGATAAAATAAGATTATTGGCTAAATCAGAGAGAAAGAGGTGTTTTCCACCATAAGGGAGACCCTTAAAGGTCAAGTATTCCCCTATCGTGCAAGGATGGAAACCCTCTCTTAGCAAGAATGAAACAAGATGATATGCATGATATTATACTTATGACATTTAGCTAAGAGGTTGCTAAATCTTCTAATTATCTCAATTTAATTCCTATGCTTTAAATGAGGTTATGAGTTGTTTTAGAAAATTTAGTTATAAGTTATGATTGGGGCAAAAATTTTATTTTTCCCTAAGATCCTAAGTGGATCCAGGCCACAAATTAAGTCATCATATATGAAAAAGCTAGGAAAAATACATGCCATTTTTATTACACAATTGCAAATAAAGCATCAATAAATTTATAAACTCAATGTGAAAGAATAACAAGTCGGTACGGTCGGGTACCACCGTACAATCTAAAAAGAGAAATGGATAGTCGAGCTCTACCCTTATACATCCCAGTAATGTAGAAGAATAATTACAATTACAAATGAATAAATTTTATGGGGGGGGGTCTTCATATCTTAATATCTCCTCTATTTCTTCATTTGAATTTGCTTGGTTCAAAGGCATCATGGGGCCTCCCAGGCCAAAGCCTTCTAGCCTCCACTCATCCTAATCCCCTCAGAAAACTTAACCAAATTCCTAATACACAATTACATTAATAAATAAGAAAATTAAATCTAACTACACTTGCAAAATAAGTGTTAGGTTATATGTATAATTTAGTCTTAACATCCTGTACATGGGTAACTAAGTCCACTTGTCCTAGTATAAATTATGCTTAGGGGTTATGTAACTAGTAAAAGAGAGCATTTTATATTTATTTTAAGTCCCCCTTAAACATAATATCCAATAGAAAATATAATTAGGCTAATCACAGCGTAACATCTAGTCTACGAGCATACACCCTAACATCTAGTCTACAATAGTATATCATAAAATCAAACATACATCAAACCTTGCACTGCCCTAACATAAAGCTAGAAGTGGTGACTTAATCTAATGTGTGCATATTAAGGCTCGTGTGGTATGTTCTAACTAGGCTTTAGAGTTGTCATTCTCTAAGTATGGAGGAAATTTAATTTTAAAGGGGTTTCAATTTAAATGGTTTAATTGATTTGTAAATTTTACTTATTGTTTTCTATTATTTCATTTGTCTTATACTAAATAACTAAGAGTTATAAAGGGAAGAAAAGAGAGGATCACTCTATTTCATACCTACCTTAAGTCACATCTATAACAAATTAAATAATCAATTCTCTTTAATGAATGGATTATTACATATTTTAATTAGTCCTAGGTTTATGTTCACTTTAAATAATCCCATTCAATAAGAAAGGCATCTTAAGATTAATTAGAATTAATTATTATCACATAACAAATGTTTGTTCATTTCTTTCCATCATATATAGCATGCATATGATTAAGTCCTAAACATAATTATGCATGCAATTTGTATTTTAGCACACTTAAATGATGAAAGTAAGCAAGTGTACTTGGAATTAATTTATCATTTGGTTGAATTATTTGTCATATTAATTTAAAGCTCTATCTAAATTCTTATACAAAAGCCTAAGAAAAGAACTCTAAATCATATGACTAATAATCCCAATCACTTGAACAAAATATGAATGCATGTCTTTTTAATAGAAAGAAGAGGGGGTTTTCATTATTTAGTTAAATACACATTCAAATGTATGAAAGTTTTAAGCAAGTGTGTCGCCATTGATCTGCACTAGGGGAGTGAGGTAGGAACCTCCTTGGGGCTACTTAAAGCCTTGTGTCGCCAAAATGTACAGACTAATATACTTGTTATTTTAAAATACATATGGATGTATAAACAACTATAAGAATATAAAACACCATGCAAAAGTAGAGTTTAATTTATTTAGCTATTTGTGTAAATGAATTAAGCTCTATCTAAATTATAATATCAAAGTGCATAAGAATGATATCAAACAAGTACGTCACCATTATTCTGCACTAGGAGAGTCAGGTAGGAACCTCCTTTGGGCTACTTAATGTTGTGCGTCCCCGGAATGTCCAGACTAATATATCCATTAACATTCAAACTTATGCAAGCCAATATATGAATGTAGGAAAGAGACTTCACTTCATACACTAAGCTTATATTCACAAGCATCTCCTATGTATGTGTAACTAAAATCACTATATATATATATATATATATATATATATATATATATATATATATATATATATATATATATATATATATATATATATATATATATATATATATATATATATATATATATATATATATATATATATATATATATATATATCATTATTCATTTATAAGCTTTTGAAATTACATTTGAGAATTAATAGTGTTAATAGCCACACATATTTTTTAATTAAGCCAACACACAAATTGACATAAAGGAAATCATCTTCATTTAATTAATTTGAAAGAAATGAATGCATGACTACAAGTGGCATAAAATATTTTAACAAGATTGGAAAGAAATAAAACAACACAAGCATCGATTTCATTCAATCCAACTAATTCCTAGGGACAATCACATTAAATAAGCTTATTTAAAATAAACCAAAGTTTCTTAAAACCATTTTGATTTCATGTTTGATTTGATTTAAAAATGTGAAAGAGGTTTGCTAATCTTAATCCCATTCCCCATATGTATGAGTTAAATTGATTTAATGAAAAGTAATTAGGTTAATTTTATGGCTTAATTAGGATGAGGTATGAATTAAATCAATTAATTAAACCCTTACTTATATCACCTTAAGTTAATTAACTAATTAATGATTAGACAACATGATATGAAACCACATTAAAAAAAAAGTAATGCTCCTAAGAATTGAAAGGGGCCTAATGCAATTGGCTCACAATTAATAATTAATTAAGCTTAAGGGATATAATTAATCACTTTTATGATTTTTCTAACACATGTAAGCTAATCATAATTTCATTAAATTTCTTTATGCTATTAAAAATCTAAAGAACTACCCAAGATTTATTAATCAAAGTTAGGAATGAATTGGATTTTAAATTAATTTAATTGAGCCCTTAATTGGTTAATTAAATCCTTTAATTATATTTTAATTAAGAGAATGAAATTAACTTAGGGAAAGATATCAAGAAAGAGGCCTTAATCTCAATCCTTAAGTCATTTCAAATAATTAGGCTCTAAAATAATTAAATTCCCTTTTATTTTAATTGATTAATTAAGTGGCTAATTAATTAATTAAACTTTACTTAATTTGAAAGAAATGAAGAGGATTAATAAAATGGTCATAAAGAATAAACCTAAATCTTTTCCCTAAGACTTTTCAATGTTAACAGATGGAAATAAGCTTAATTAATTAATTAATCCACTGATCGTTTACTTAATTATCATTAATTAAGGTAAGATAGTAATTAAGGCTTAATCAATCAATTTTCCTAATTAACTATACAATAAATTCTTATAAAAATAGGGTAGGTAGAGGTCATTCTTATAAACAACTCTAGAAAGTTTGAAATTAAATAGATAATTAATTAGAGTGTAATTAGGCTAATTAAACTTTTAATTAAACCTTAATTAAGCTAAAATTACTGTTCAAAATTAGTTAATAATAATTTTCATGGATTTCCCTTTGAAATACCTTTAAAATGAGCCCTCATTTATATTTTTTTGGATTTTTCTAAGATTAGTTATGAATTTTAGAAGTTTTACCCTCAAAATCAATTTAATTAAAGTAAATTAACTTTCTAACTTCATGCCATGGCTCTTCGCGCATTCTAACATGGCACACTTTCTATGTGATGCAATGAGATAGGCCATTTAAGTTGTCAAATCAGATGTTGACTCAGTTGTGATGGACGCTTTTGATGGACCATCGATCTAAGATCGATGACCATGATTAAATCCCATGGTTAAGGAGGATTAAATCAAGGGTTTCAACATGATTTGATCACGGTCAATCACATGAAATGGACGCCCATGATCCATCTTCATACGAGCGATGAACGATAGAGCCCATCCTCCATGGATCGCTTGATCCGAGCTCAGATGCACTCCAAACTAAACCCACACCTTCGTGTGAAGGATCCATAAGGATCCAATGGCTAGGATGGGCTCAAATGCAAGTTCACTTCAAAAATGACCAACATATTTTTATTTAAAGATCAGTTATGAGAAATTACCTCAACGGAACTTATGATCGGTGATTCCAATGATCTATGTAGTTTTATTTGGTACAAATGAAGCCCTCTTGGGCCACACGAGCTTTGATTTAAGGTGGTTTGCTCTATGGACCAAGGCCCTCCCTTTGAGCATTCGATCTTGATCAAAGTATGGATTCCGGTGGCTTTTGAACTTAAGGGATGATTTGTTTGGATTCGATTAGGTGTGGTGAAGGTGTGTGCAAGTTTAATTGAAGTTTGGTTAAGGGATGGATGGGTTTGAATCAAGGGAGGTCTCCCTTATTTTAGTTTCGCACATAGAGAAGAATGGTTGATCGGGAGGTTTGAAAATGCTCAGGGATTTTGTTTCTCACTTGGGGTCTTAGAGAGTGCAAATGGTGATGAATCCAAATTAAGAGTATACCCCTGTTATGTGTGATAGACAGATGGGATCCTCCCTAAATTTTTATTGATTCATCATCATCGAGGCATCATAGGGGTCACTGTTAGCTCCACATGGCACACTATGGTTGGAGAAAGTTATGGTAAGGAGCTCAAGGCAAGATTTGACATGATTGGATTGGCTTAGTCCTTTGGTTGCTCTACTTGGCTTGAGATGGGAGGAGGTGAACTCCCCTTGGTCCATGGCTGATCCTAGCTATTCTATGGTGGGATAGGAAGATTAGGTACACCCCATTTGGTACTTTGATGGCTACCCAAGTGATGGGAGAGTGGACTTTGCTTCTTATGGAAAGAATCCAATGTGGGGAGGCTTGTCCAATGGTTAATTCCCTTGTGTGGGGTCCACTTAGATTTGGGCTAGTTTAGGAGTGATCTAAAATTGGTTTGGGTCAGGTTTGGCCAACTCTTATGGTCCCATGGGTTGGTTTGGGGTGGTTTGGTTCATTTGGTCAAATGGGCTCATATGGGTTCATGTTGGGTTAGGTTGAGCAATTGGTCAAATTGGGTCAAACCAAGGCTTGGGTTAGGTTTAAATGATGATTTGAAGAGTTTTGGTTCAAGTGGTTTAGATTAATTTGGCTTAGCTTTGATTTTGGCTCATTTGTATTCAAATAGATCAAATGGGCTAAGTTCACCAATTCGATAAATTTGACCAAATTGGTTTGGGATAGGTTTTGGGTCATGTTCAATTGGTTGATTGAAAATGATTATAGGCTTTGGTTTGGTTTGATTTGGGTTTAATTTAGATTTTGGCCAATTTGATCTTTTAGATCAATTTGGACTAGGTTGGGTCAAGTTGACCAATTGGTCAAATTAGGCTTAATCATGGCTTTGTTTAGGTTCAATAATTGATTTGGAATGAACTTGAGCTATTGGTTGTAATCAATTTGGATCAAATCATGATTTAACCCATTTTAGCTTTTTAGGCCAATTTGGGTCAACTTAGGTCAAATCATCAATTGGGCTTGGTTTGTCTCAATTGAGGGTTTGATCATGTTCAATCATTGATTATGAATTGGTTTGAATTAATGGTTTCAATTAAGTTGGTATACGGTGGGTTTTGGCTAGTTTAGGTTTCATTTGGGCTAAAGGTTGACTTGGTCAAAGGACCAAGTTGACTTGGTTTGACCAATTCAAGGTAGTTGATCCCCCAAAGATGATTGTTGATCATGATATGAGGTTTGGATGGGCTTGGTTCAATCCAATTTGGGTTGGATTAGAACTTGGCTCAAAAGGGTCTTTTAGGTGATTTTGGGTCAAGTGAAACTAAATGGGTCAATTGGTTTGGTTATGGCTTGATTCAAGTTTAGTTGAACTCAAATATGTGCCCAGGATGAAAATATAAATCCAATTGCAATTGGTTTGGAGTCAAATGAATTTTGGTTCATTTGACAATTTCAAGTCAAAAGGGGTCAACATGGGCTTGACTTGAGTTGACTTGGATTTGGTTTGATAATTGTAGTTTATTTTTTAAATTTGTGAGATTGAAGTAATGATTGATTCATGAAGAAATCCATGGTTTTGGGTTGATTTGGATATCATTTAGTTCAAGATATTGGCTAAAAAGGCTAAAATTGAAAATTTGATTTGATTTGGGTTTGGTTTTGGCCATTTTGATTTATATTTCATTTATATTTGTGATTATAAATGATGATATAAATGGGTTATGAGAAAATCACTTGAGTTTGGAGTGACTTCGAAGCAAATTTGACCAAGTTTAAGGATGTAAGTCAAAAGGGCTTAATTAGGGAATTGATTTGGTTTGATTTATTTTGGTCAGAGGTAGGTTTCATTTATATTTGTGGATATAAATGAAGTAATAATTGATTTATAAAGAAATCAATTGAATTTGGTTTGAGATTTGATTAAGCTTATGGAGGTAAGTCCATATGGATAAAGAAAGGTCTTGATTCAGTTTGATTTAGTTTGATTTGGTTTGTCATTTGAATTTGGATTTCATTCATATTTGTGAATACAAATGAAAGAATGATTGATTTATAAAGAAATAAATCAAGTTTGATTTGGTTTAAATGGGGTTTTGGCTAAGCATAGGAGGGTGGTTCATGGAAGGGATTTTAGAATTTAGATTTAATTTTGGGTTCTAGTCATTTGATTTGGATATGAATTGAAATTTGATTTGAGATTGAATAGATATTTGAGAAAATCAATTAAATTGGGGTTGATTTGAATTTAGTTAAGGCTAAGTCCATAAGATAAAATCAAAGGGCTTAGAAAGGTTTTTTTTAGTTTTAATTTGATTATGGGTTTCAATCATTTTGTTTGGAATTGATTTATCATTTGGAATTGAATTGGTAGTTTTGTTTGAGGAAGGAAGCATGGATTGGGTCTAAAGATATAGAGTAGGCATGTTTTCCTAAATCCCTAAGGCATGATCTATTCTCATGGCTAATCCTTCTAAGTCTTTAGCCTTAGGTTAAGTGTTCACCTAATCACTAGAAGTGCCAATTTGACCTTTTAGATCAATTTGGGCTAGGTTGGGTCAAGTTGACCAATTGGTCAAATTAGGCTTAATCATGGCTTTGGTCAGGTTCAATAATTGATTTGGAATGAACTTGAGCTATTGGTTGTAATCAATTTGGATCAAATAATGATTTAACACATTTTGGCTTTTTAGGCCAACTTGGGTCAACTTAGGTCAAATCATCAATTGGGCTCTCTAATTGAGGGTTGATCATGTTCAATCATTGATTATGAATTGGTTTGAATCAATGGTTTTAATTAATTTGGTATACGATGGGTTTTGGCTAGTTTAGTTTTCATTTGGGCTAAAGGTTGACTTGGTCAAAGGACCAAGTTGACTTGGTCTGACCAATTCAAGGTAGTTGATCTCCCAAAGATGATTGTTGATCATGATATGAGGTTTGGATGGGCTTGGTTCAATCCAATTTGGGTTGGATTAGAACTTGGCTCAAAAGGGTCTTTTAGGTGATTTTGGGTCAAGTGAAACTAAATGTGTCAATTGGTTTGGTTATGGCTTGATTCAAGTTTAGTTGAACTCAAATATGTGCCCAGGATGAAAATATAAATACAATTGCAATTGGTTTGGAGTCAAATGAATTTTGGTTCATTTGACAATTTCAAGTCAAAAGGGGTCAACATGGGCTTGACTTGAGTTGACTTGGATTTGGTTTGATAATTGTAGTTTATGTTTAAATTAGTGTAAGTGATTGAAGTAATGATTGATTCATGAAGAAATCCATGGTTTTGGGTTGATTTGGATATCATTTAGCCAAGTTCAAGATATTGACTAAAAGGCTAAAATTGGAAATTTGATTTGATTTGGGTTTGGTTTTGGCCATTTTGATTTATATTTCATTTATATTTGTGATTATAAATGATGATATAAATGGGTTATGAGAAAATCACTTGAGTTTGGAGTGACTTCGAAGCAAATTTGACCAAGTTTAAGGATGTAAGTCAAAAGGGCTTAATTAGGGAATTGATTTGGTTTGATTTATTTTTGGTCATTAGAGGGTAGGTTTCATTTATATTTGTGGATATAAATGAAGTAATAATTGATTTATGAAGAAATCAATTGAATTTGGTTTGAGATTTGATTAAGCTTATGGAGGTAAGTCCATATGGATTAAGAAAGGTCTTGATTCATTTGATTTAGTTTGATTTGGTTTGTCATTTGAATTTGGATTTCATTCATATTTGTGAATACAAATGATAGAATGATTGTTTTATAAAAAAATAAATCAAGTTTGATTTGGTTTAAATGGGGTTTTGGCTAAGCATAGGAGGGTGGTTCAGGGAAGGGATTTTAGAATTTAGATTTAATTTTGGGTTCTAGTCATTTAATTTGGAATTGATTTGAAATTTGATTTGAGATTGAATAGATATTTGAGAAAATCAATTAAATTGGGGTTGATTTGAATTTAGTTAAGGCCAAGTCCATAAGATAAAATCAAAGGGCTTAGAAAGGTTTTTTTTAGTTTTAATTTGATTATGGGTTTCAATCATTTTGTTTGGAATTGATTTATGATTTGGATTTGAATTGGTAGTTTTGTTTGAGGAAGGAAGCATGGATTGGGTCTAAGGATATAGAGTAGGCATGTTTTCATAAATCCCTAAGGCATGATCTATTCTCGTGGCTAATCCTTCTAAGTCTTTAGCCTTAGGTTAAGTGTTCACCTAATCACTAGAAGTGTCTTAAGACTAAAGAACTCTTGGTATCTATAAGAGTCCTAGATCTATGATGAGTTGAGAACTCACTCCAAAAGTGAGGTCAATAGGGTTTTTTTGGGTTTAGGATTTAAGGTTTAGGGTTTAGTGTTAGTTTTTGGTTTTAGGGTTTAGGGTTTAGGATTTAGGGTTTAGTTTTTTTAAAATTAAGTAAACCGGTAGGTTTAGTTTTATTTAGTTTATTTAGATTATTTTTTATTTATTTCAGTTTATTTAATTTTTTTTTTTTATTTAGGTTTATTTTTATTTTTATTTAGTTTTATTTATTTATTTTAGTTTAGGTTTATTATTTTATTTTATTTTTTAGTTTTAGGTTTAGGATTATGTTTATTTTTTAGTTTAGTTTTATTTTTATTTTATTTTATTTTTTAGGTTTAGGTTTTATTTTTTATTTTTAGGTTTAGGTTTAGGTTTTTATTTTATTTTTTAGGTTCAGGTTTTAAGTTTTTATTGTAGGTTTATTTTTAGGTTTTTATTTCTAGTTTAGGTTTAGGTTTAGTATGAATTAAGTGTGTTAATTACCTCTTACCTACACCACCTTACCATAGTTAATCAAATAATTATGAGCCAATGATATGACATAAAACCACACAAGAAATTTAAATGAGCAATGCACCTAAGAAGAAAAGGGCCAAATGTATTTGGCTCATGATTAATGATTAATTAACCTAAGGGGTTTAAGTTATGAAATTTCATAACCCCTCTCAAACATATGAATTGGATTTTGATTTTCTTAATTGTACATAGGCTTTTGAACACTTAAGCATCTACCCAAGATAGATTAGTTAAGCTCAAATTTTTATAAATTTATGAAATTAATTAAAGGGGTAATTAGTGAATTAACCCTTTAATTAAGGTTTAAGGAAGGGGGGTTTAAGGAATATCTTAAGAAAAGTATATCTCAAAATTATTCCCTAAACCTCATATTCAGTTAATCAAAACTTAATTGACTCAATTAGAGGGTTAAACCACTAATTATACCCATATTTAAGTACATTAAGGAAGTGATTAAGGAATGAACTAGAAATTCCTCTAAATAAACCACCAATAAATCTGAAATAAATTAGGGGAGACAGGAGTCATTCCACTAATTATGCACAAGTTTGGGATTTATCAGTGGAGTAATTAGAGGGTAATTAGCAAAATAATATTCCCAATAAAACCCAAATCTAGAGAAAAGAACTATTTAAAATCCATTGAAATCATTTTTAGAATATTTTATGTTCAATTATCTATCCAATGCAATTTATTTCATTTTTTTATTTTTCTAGGCTTAGATATGAATTTAGGAAGTTTTTATGATTAATTAGAATATTTAATAGCCTAATTAAATTTTTAATCCTATCTATGCCACGTGGACCACTGACGCGGCATGCGCTTTCCATGTGGCATGAAAGGATTGGATAATAAAGTTATCACATCGTAGCACCACGTGAACGGCAGTGCTACGCGCTTTCTCCTCTCTCGTATGATCAAGGATAGGATGGCTGAGATTAAACCTGCAGTTCTAAAGGATAAATGTGTGGGATCTACGTGTCTTAATCATGGCTGTCCATCCAAAATGCGTGGATGGATGGCCTATGATCCTTCCCTCTATTTCCCTACAAGAGAGGACATCCATCCATCTTTTAGTGGATGATCGAGCTTGATTGATTGACCCCAAAACTTACCCACACCATCTAAGCATAATGGCAAAGATATCTAATGGCTAGAATCTCATGAGATTAAACTTCACTTCATAAAGGACCATACTATATTGAAATTATGCTCGGTTTAATGGATAACGAGGAGGTGATCACGTGGATTCCCAGGAGAATCCTCTAGTGGAGACAAGCTTTGTTGAGAGTTTGAGATCTTGAGAATAGGTGGATCCTCCTATGACCAACTCCTCCTTGACTTGAGCTCAATTTTGATCAAGGTAGCACCTCCCTTGCCTTTGGAGCTTGGGAAAAGTCTTGTTGGTTTGATTGAGCTTACAAAAGGAATTTGATTGATATTGAGTGTAGGCTAAGTTTGGTTTTGAGTGGAGCTCCTCTGTTTCCAAGCTATGAAAATCGAGAAAATGGAAAATGGGAATTGCTTGAGAGAGCTTGGGGAGGCTGGGAAATGACTTCTCTAGCTTCCTCTTGCTCAATCGAATTAAGGAATGATGGAATGAATTCAAATTAGTGGGAGTATATCTCCCTCTTGAGCAATCGGATGACCAGGCTTCTCCCTTCCACTTTGATACAATTGACCACCTTGAGTGGGTTTGTTAGGCTATTTAGGGTGTCCTTGCAATCAGTTTGGCTAGAGGAGTGGAGTAGTGGAGCATGCATGTGCTTAAATAAAGTGGAGGAGGGATTCCATGTGCTTAATTTCATGCTAGTGGTCAGTTTTAACCTTAGGCTAGGTTGGGTGAACCACACCCCCTAGTGTTCACATGATCCACTAAGAGGGTACCAGATGGAGAGGATTTGACCAAATTCCAGATTTGGCCAAAATTTACTATTTGACCTAAAAAAGGTCATTTGACTTGGATTTCAATTTGAATATGTTTGGTATGTTTGAAAAATGGGTTAGGCCAAGTTTCATTGAATTTGGAGTTGGTTTGATATGATTTGGCTCATGTTGACCCATTTAGGTCAAAATTGGTCAACTTTGGTCAACTTGACCAATTGATCAAATCAAACCGGTGGGTCAAGTTCATATGACCATTTGAAATGTTTTGGTGACTATGGTTTGATTCAATTTGGTTTATATTTGGTTTTGGTGGATCTGGTTCAATTTGATCCAAGCCACACATAAACGCTTCAATCATTTAAGAAACTATGAAAAGCATGCCGTCCTAATGCACTATGCAAACATAACATAAAATAATTATATAAACTATGATAAAAGAATAAAAGGCCGGTGCAGTCGGGTATTGTCGTACAACCCGAAGAGAGAAAAGATGGGTAGCCAAGCTCTAACCTTATACAACCTCGAATATGGAAGAATAATTATAATTGTATTAAATGCTATGGGTCTCTTCTTTCTTCCTATCTCCATTTTTCATTTGGTTTTTTCTTTGATTTGGAAGTTTCTTGCTTCAAAGGCATCACAGGGCACCCCAGGACAAAGCCTTATGGCCACTGCTCATCCTAATCTCCCATAGCACGATCTTAATTCCTATTACAAAAATTACATTTATGTGGGAAAAGTAAATCTAACTACACCTACAAAATAGAGGTTAGCTAAACATACATATAATCCTAAGAAGTTGTATTTATAATTTGGACTTAGCACCCTACACATGGGTAACTAAGCCCAGCTGTCCTAACTTGGATTATGCTTAAGGATTTAGGAAACCTACAAGAAGAACATTCACATTTATTTTTAAGCATTGCTTAAGCATAATCCTCTCTAAAAACATAATTTGCTAATATTGGTCTATCATCCAATCTACGAAGCATACACCCTAACATCCAATCTAAAATAATACATCATAAAACAAAATATACATCACATCATACACCGTCCTAACTTAGAGCTAGAAGTGGTGACTTAATTCTAATGTGTGTTTTATGGCATGTGTGGTAACTCTTGTTAGGCATTAGTGTTGTATTTTCTAAGTGTAGAAGAATTAAATTTAAATGAAAGGTTGATTTAACTATAAGTAGTTTAATTGATTTGAGGATTTTAATTTGTGTGTTTTTTTGTTTCATTTGATTACACTTAGCAACTAAGTGTCATAAAGAGAGAAAAATAGGATTGCCCTCTTTCATGCCTATCTTAAGTCACTTTCTAAAGTATATTAATTTTATTTAATGAATGGCTTAATAAATGATTTAATTAATCCTATGTTTAGGTTCACTTTAGATAATCCTATTCAAAATGAAAGGCATATTAAGATTAATTTAATTGAATTACTACCACTTGACATATATTAAATCATTCCTTTCCATCACATGTAACATGCATATGATTTAATCCTAAGTGTGTTTATACATGCAAGATATTTTAGCATACTTAAATGATGAATGTATGTGTATGTTAAGAATTTATATTTTATTTGATTGAATTATTTAAACATATTAATTCAAAACTTTATCCAAAATTTTATACAAAAGTACATATGAATGAAATTAAATAGGCATGTACTGTTGTTAAACCAGGAAAGTGAGGTAATCAAATGACTTCCTTGGAGCTAGCTAAAGCCTCGTATTATCAGGATGTCTCGTCTAAATACCCATTTGCATTCAAACATATGTAAATTCGTATACATGAACATAGGAAGTAAGCACTAAATCATTTGGCTAATTAATTCAACCACTTAGTCAATTATGAATGCATGCAATTTTAATGTAAAATGGGATTTTCATTCACTAATCACGATACATATACATGTACAAAGATATAGGAAAGTACGTGTCATGGTTAAACCAAGGAAGTGAAGTAATCAAATGACCTCCTTAGGGCTAACTAAAACCTCATATTCTCTAGATGTCCATATTATATACTTGCTTTTATTGCACACATATGGATGTATACATAAATGAGGGAAAAGAAAACCATTACAAATTGTATATTTATTTTTGATGAATTAATATATATGAATTAAAGCTTTATCCAAATTCTAATGTTGAAATACATAAAATGAAATGAAATGGGTACGTCATTATTAAATTAGAGAATTGAGGTAATCAAATGACCTCCTTGGAGCTAAATTATTCTGGAATGTCACTATATATAGCCATTACCATTCAATCTTATATAAATCAACACATGTATAGAAAAATGAGAACTCAACATTCATATACTTAAGCTATAAGCACATACATTATTTATTTATAACTAACATCATAACACATATTATTATTCATTTATAAGCTTTTGAAAAATAAATTTGGATTTAATAATGATAATAGCCACACATATATTAAATTAAATCAACACATGCAAGCTTACATAAAGAAATCCATTTTATTTTACTTGATTTTGAAAAGATGCATGAATTCAAATGACATACCAAATTTAACATGAGGAAAGAGGACAATCAAATATAAGCATGTGATTCATTCAACCAAACTAGTTCTTAAGGATAATCAAATCAAATAAGATTATTTAAAGCAAACCAAACATTCTTTATCAATTAAGTTTTGGATTTGTTTCGATTTAAAGAAGAGAAGAGAATTCATCACTTGCTATTTTAAACCCATTCCCACATTAGTGATTTGATTTAATTTAATGAAATGTAACTAAGTTGAATTTATGGGTTAATTAAGTTAAACTCTTAATTACATGAATTAATTACCTTGCCTATGTCACCTTAAAGTAATTAACTAAATAATTATAAGCCAATATGATATGCATGGAAAATAAACATGTAATGATCTTAGAAATAAAGGGGCCAAAATGTAATTGGCTCAAGATTAATAGTTGATTATATTAAAGGACTTAATTAATTACCCTTATAGTTTTCCCATACATGTGGACTAACCATAATTTCATTAAACTTCTTTAGGTTACTAAACACCTAAAGATATATCCCATGATTTAATTAATTAAGGTCTGGTGTGAATATAATTTCAATTTGATTAAGTGATTTAATTAATTAGTTAAATCTTAATTATTTCATTTTAAAAAGTGGTGAAATGAACATAGGGAAAGGGGTCCCAACCCTATTCCTTAGTTCACTTACTATTGAACAATGATTAATAAACTTAATTAAATAATTTATTAATGTTCATGGGATTAATTAATTACTAATTAACTTAAAAAAGTAGTTAAGGTTTAATTAATCAATTTTCCTAATTAAGTGAGCAATAAATTCCAAGAAAATCATGGGAGGTTGAGGTCATCCCTTTAAGTTAAACCACAAAATTTGAGATTAATTGCTCAAGTAATTAAGGGGTAATTAAGCTAATTAATTTTGTAATTAAACCTTATTTAAACATTAATTATTGTTCAAAATTAGTTAAGATCATTTTTAATTAATTCTCCTCTAAAATACCTTTAAAATGAGTATTTATTTGCATTTTTATTTCTCAATGATTTTTTATGATTTTTAGAAGTTTTAACCATTAATAATGATTAATCTAGCCTAATCCTGTTGGTGCCACATGGCGCGCTGACACAACACACTTTCCACATGGCATCACAAGATTGGCTTCTTAAAACTTATTAGACTCAGCACCTACATGGCTATGGCGGATATGCTTTCTCGTCCAATCTAAGATTGAATAGCTATGATAAATCCAACAGCTTAGTTGGATTAAATGGGAATGGGAGTGACATATTTCAGGATTTCATCAACCAAGTAACACACCAAGTTTTCTAAGACTTAAGAGATGACATTGAGCATGTATAAAGAAAATCAAAATCCTAGATATCTAGAGTCATCTCTATTGTAAAGACAGTTCCGTAGGCAGCAGATCAGATCGCCCATTCTTTAATTTCTCTAGTTCCCACCAAAATAACCATGACCTCTTGGATAGCAGGATCCACCATCATATCCCCGATCTCTTCCTCTGCCATAACCATGGTTCTAACCTCCATCACTACTCCCACCTCGATAACCACCACTGCTCTGACCACCATCTCCATATCCACCACCTCCTCCTTTTCCTCCAACGCTAGATCTAGATTGAGCCTGGTTGACTGTGATGTTCCTATCATTAAGGTTCTTCCCATTCTTTGGATTTAGGTTTCAGTATATTTTTATTAGGTTTTAGGGTTTAGGTTTATTTTTTAATCTATTTATTTACTTAAGTTTAGATTTAGGGTTTAGGATTTAGGGTTTAGTGTTTAGGGTTTAGGGTTTAGGGTTTCGAGTTTAGGGTTTATTCTTTTAGGGTCTAGAGTTTAGGCTTAGGGTTTACATTTTAGGGTTTAGGGTTGTAGGCTTAGTGTTGTAAGTTTATGGTTAGTTTTAGGGTTTAGGGTTTAGGGTTTATGGTTTATGGTTTAGGATATAGGGTTTAAGTTTATGTTTATTTAGTTTATTTTATTTATTTATTTTTGTTTATTTTATTTTTTATTTTTATTTTGGTTTATTTTTTATTTTATTTAGTTTATTTATTTTGGGTTTATTTATTTTAGTTTAGGTTTTATTTAAATTTATTTTTAGGTTTAGGTATACATTTAGTTGAGTTTCATTTTTATTTTATTTTTTAAGTTTAAGTTTTTAGGTTTTTAGGGTTTAGGGTTTAGGGTTTATGGTTGAGGGTTTTAAGGTTTAGGATTTTAGGGTTTAGAGTTTAAGGTTAGGGTTTTAGGGTTTCACTTAGTTTTAGGCTTTAGGGTTTAGTGGTTTTTAGGGTTTAAGATCTAGGGTAGGTTTAGTTGTAGGTTTAGGGTTTAGGGTTAGCTTTAGGGTTTTAAGTTTAGGGTTTAAGATTTAGGATTAGGATTTAGGGTGTAATTTTTTTTAAAATTAAAATCAGTCTAAGTTTATTTAATTACTTAGTTCATTTTATTTATTTTAGTTTATTTTAATTTTATTTATATTTAGGTTTATTTTTATTTTATTTATTTTAATTTATTTTTTTATTTATTTTAGTTTGGGATTTTTATTTTAATTTAATTTTTAGGTTTAATTTTAGGTTTATTTTTAAGTTGAGTTTTATTTTTATTTTATTTTTTAGGTTTTTAAGATTTTAGGGTTTAGGGATTAGAGTTTAGGATTTTAGGGTTTAGGGTTTAAGGTTAGGATTTAAGGTTTAGGGTTTAGGGTTTAGTGTTTAGGCTTTAGGGTTTAGGGTATTTAGGGTTTGTGGTTTAGGGTTTAAGCTTTAGGGTTTGGGTTTGAGTTTTTGGTTTTAGGGTTTAGGGTTTTGGGTTTTGAATTTAGGGTTTAGGTCAAGGTTAGATTTAGGGTTTAGTGTTTATTTATTTATTTTTAATTTTTTATTTATTTATTTTTAGGGTTTAGAGTTTAAGGTTTTAGGTTTAGGGTTCAAGTTTTAGTTTGGTTTAAGGTTTTCTTTCTTTTAAGGGAGATCAAATTCAGATTCAAGATTTCTTCTTTTTGATTTCATCAACCAAGTAACACACCAAGTTTTCTAAGACATAAGCGACAACATTGATAAAAAATGTGCATGCACTGAGAAAAAAAAACCCTAAATAACTAGAACGTGTCAGAAGACACAGCCTCCATAAGAAACATCGATCGACCGGTTCTTTAGTTTCCCATCGAACCACCCCGACCTCTCGAGTAGCGGGATCCACCATCATATCTCTGGATCTCTCCCTCCACCACCAAGACGATCAGAACCTCCCTCCCACCTTTTCATACCTCTTCTTTCATTTCAATCCTAACTAATTTGATGCTACTACTATGACATTCTGAGTTTAAGTTTTAGTTTATTAAGGTTTAAGTTTATTTAGTAACTTTAGTTTTAGTTTAGGTTTTGGGTTGTGTTAGGGTTGGTTTAATTTAGATTTTAGGATTTAGGGTTGCTTTAGGGTTTTAAGGTTTATGCTTTGAAGGTTTAGGTCAGGTTAAGGTTTAGGAGTTTAGAGTTTGGGGTGGTTTTTTTTTTTAGTTTAGGGTTGGGATGGTTTAGGTTAGTTTGGGTTTAAGGTTTAGGGTTTAGGTTTAGAGGGGGGGATTTAGTGGGTTTCTTTAAAAAAATTTAATAATCGTAGGTTTAGGTTTATTTAGTTTCTTTATTTATTTATTTATTTTATTTTATTTTTATTTAGGTTAATTTTTTAGGTAGTTTTAGTTGATTTTATTTTTATTTATTTAGGTTTAGGTTTATTTTTATTTTAGGTTTTTATTTTGGTTTGTTTAAGTTTATTTTTTTAGTTTAGGTTTAGGTTTATTTTGAGTTTATTTTATTTTATTTAGTGGAGGTAGTAGTTTAGTTTATGTTTTATTTATTTTAGTTTAGTTTATTTTGGTTTAGGTTTAGGTTTTATTTTAGTTTATTTTAGGTTTAGTTTTTTTAGTTTAGGGTTTAGGTTTTATTTTTTTAGTTTTATTTTTTTATTTTTTTTAGGTTTAGCTTTTATTTAGTTTTATTTTATTTTATTTTAGATTTATTTTATTTTATTTTACATTTATTTTTATTTTATTTTGGTGTTTTATTCTTAGGTTTATTTTATTTTATTTAGTTTAGTTTAGGTTTTTAATTTTTTATTTTAGTTTATTCTTATTTTTTATTTTATTTTAATTTAGGTTTAGGTTTAGGTTTAGGTTTATAGTTTAGGGTTTTTAGTTTAGGGTTTAGGGTTAGGAGTGTTTTAGGGTTTATGGTTTAGTGTCTAGGCTTTCGGCTTTAGGGTCTTTAGGGTTGAGGGTTTAGGGTTTATGGTTTTTTTTGTTAAAAAGAGGAATTTTTATTACCAAAACAAAAGGATACAACGTCCTTAAATGGGATAAATCTCAAAGACTATTACTCAAAGAGCTACACAAAGGCCTAAAGAGAAAAATCCCCTAACTAATACAAAAGAAAACAAAAACCAAAAGGAAAACTAAGAAAAGAACAATAATAACACAGAATCATTGAGTAGGTCAGCATACCACTTGAAGAGACCCAAGAGCAAATGAAGGAAACCTACAAGAGAAAACTAAAGTGGAGATAAGCACAATTAAAAGAAAATAAATAGAGATAAAGAGGAAGGAAAGAAAAGCAAAAGAAACAGTTCAGGCTCAATCACAAACATTAGAAGGGGCAACAAAACTTTGTGAGTAGCCAAAATCTGAAAGGAGGGTTAATGTCACAAGAAAAAGCTACCAACCAACAGAAAAGAGTAAACATCCTAGCCATCCTAGCCAACAAACCTCACAGAGGCACTCGAGCACACACCAATAACTAGCAAAGATCTAGAACCAACCACCAAAAAGGAAGAACAACAACAGAGCAACCTGCCAAAGGGGGCAACAATAGAAAAAATTGAGCCAACAAAAAAAAATTCCAAGCCAGCACGACCATCCAACCACCCAAAAGTAGTTGGAGTAAGAAATAAAGTCACCAACCAACCAAAAAGGAAATACCAGAAGCAAGGGGGGGGATGGGAGTGGTGAAGAAGAGAAGTAGCCAACAAGCTCATCAACTCCTAGACTAAAGTAACCAAGAAAGACCACATAGCCACCAACCAAAATAAGTAACAATGAACCACCAAAGCCATAAAGGAAAATAGAACCACACCCAAAACCAAACCAGCCCAACTAGCTAAAAGGAAATAGAAGGAAGAGAAGCACAACAAACATCACATCTAGAGAAGGCATACAAAACTAGGAAGCTCAATGAGTCTGACCATAATGCCACTAAAGAAAGCCAACCAACCAACCAAAAGCAAAAAAAATAAACCCACAAGAGATACTAAAAAGTTAGCAACAATCGACAATACCGACAACCAAAATAACAGAAGCCAGCATTCCAACTTGTAAAATATAAGAATAAAATAAGAACAGAAATCCCCTAAGAAAGAATAGGAGCCAACAGTAACCGAACAAACCAAACCACCAGAAGCTCCTAAATAGAAGCCCCAAGAAAACCACCAATAAAAAAGAAAGATTAAAAAACTAAGAAAATCTAACATAAAGTTAATCAGATTTATCTAAATTAGACAACCCTCTTAATTGCTTACAATATTCGATTGGTAAAAAACTAAAATCGAGAGATTACACCACCGCCTAAGAAATCAGACAAGCATTACCTACTCATAAAATATGATTAATTTTTAAAGAAAGTTTTGAGATAATAGGTTTAATTTTTCTAATTAAATAAAAAAGCTCACCATTACTCTTATTGTTAGAATTGATCATAACAACAACCATCTCAGCATCAGATTCCAACCAAATAGTATGAAAATTTCCATCCAAACAAAGCTTAAGAGCATGATAAACAATCATCAATTCAGCAAAAATAACAAAATTATTAGAGAGGAGTGGAAAAAGCCAAGATAATATTCCCAAGATTATTTATAAAAATACCACCACAACCCTACTTGTTCTTTGCAATAGAGCCATCAGTATTAATTTTAATACAATAATTAAGAGGCTTAATGCAATGAATAATTTTATAATTTGGAGACGAGTCATAATAAAAGAAACCAACACCCAATTTAGAGGAAAAAACATACAACCTTTAAAATTAGTACCACTAAGAAGAGCAGCTTTATATAAAAAAATCATATCTTCAGTCCTACCGATAATCCTCTTAAGATTCATATGCACATTACGATGCTTAGCATCATTTCTGTCAAGCCAAATAAACCAATCCAAAGTAACAGCCACCATAATTTTGATATGCCCTTTAACAATATTAAGAAAATAAGAGTCAAGAAGTTGCATTAAAGTTAATTTTCTATTAAAACAACTTAATTTAAATAAATCCTCATACCAACCCCAAACTGTAGAGGCAATGGCACTATTAATAAAAACATTACTAATATTGTCAATATGAAAACAACACATGCATTTAGAGGGTAGATAAAATCCTTTATCCAAAAGTAAATAATCAACAATAATATAATCCCTTAAAATTCTACACACAAGAATAGAATAAGAAGTATGAATAATATTATTCCAAATTTTAAAGAAAACAGGAGAAGTAGATTTTTTAACTCTAATATAGTGCCAAGTATCTTTAAAAAATAAATTCTCCATTACTTGAAATTTTAAAAAGAATTTGATCTAGAAAATAACCATAAATAAGAATATTGATGATGCTATTACTAATAAAATCAGGATTCAAATCATTTAAAAGGGAGAAATTCCATTCATCATTATAAATATAATGACTAATTATCAAAGAAGAAGTAGAGAGAGTATTAAGAAAAAAGAAAGAAGATCCATTATTAATACCCCAAAAAATCCCCATCCTTAAGCCAAAAGAAAGAAGATCCATTATTAATACCCCAAAAAATTAGAGGTTTCACTTTCCATTTAATATCACAGAGCCGCTTCCAAACAATTAAGTCACCATGTTTATGATTGCAAATTAAAGGATGCTTACCTTTACAATATTTAAATTTCATGAATTTAGCCCAAAGACTTTCATTTTTCTAAAATTCCACCACAGTTTTTAAGAAAAAACATTGGTGGAATCCATCAAAGATATGCACCCGCATACCTTCATAAATATACACATATTAGACCAAGAAGTCTAATGAAGCCTTTGGCAATTCCTAGAGCCCAAATAAACTTATTAAAAATTCTTTCAATCCTGATAAAAACATGAGAAGTAGGAACAATGTTAAGAAAAAGTAAAAGGAAGAAAGTAATGAATACTTTTAATAATAATTAATCTACCACCAAAAGATAAAAAATGGAATTCAAATGTAGACATTTTATTTTGAATATTATGAATTACCTCATAAAAGAGATGGGATCTCTTATGCCACAATATAAAGGGGAGCCTAATATTTAATTAAAAGAATTTTGATGTGAAAAACTAGTTATATCTTTTATTTTATTAATTTTATGGACATAAATAGAAGTAGAAGTGATTAAACAACTTTTATGAGAACTAATCAAAAGGCCACTTTCCTTTTCAAATATATTTAAAAAATCTTTAAGCTTTTTAACATAATTTAATGAGACATTACAAAAAATTATGAAATCATCAGCAAAGCTTAAGTGAGAGATAGCCAAACCACCTAGATTCTTGAAATACATACTAGAATTCTTCTAAAAAAAGATTAAGCCAATGAGACAAATATTCAAATGCAATAATAAAAGGCGATGGAGAAAGAGGGCCACCTTGTCTTCTACCTTGAGAGGAATTAAAGAAACCAAAGTTTTCACCATTGATAACTAATGAAAACCAAACATTTTTAATTATATTGTTAACCAAAGACACAAAATGATTAGAAAAACCAAATAAAGTAAGAATGCTATTAGGAAAATCCTAAGAAATGTTATCATATGCTTTGGTGATGTCAAGCTTAAAAAGTAAATTTCCACCTCTAATTTTAACATTCAAATCATGAATCAATTCTTGGGTAAGCATGTTATCCAAAATAGTTCTACCTTTCTCAAAGCTAGTTTGATTAGGAGATATAATCTTAGGAAGAAAATTACTATGCCTATTAGTCAAAATTTTAGAAATCAATTTATTAAAAAAAGTCCAAAGACTAATAGGTCTAAAGTCATTCCAAAAGTCAAGATTATTTTTCTTAGAAATAAGAATAATAGAAGTGCTAGTAAAATATTTAGGAATAGAATTCTATTGAAGAAAATCTTTAACAACATTAAGAAGATCAATTTTAATAATAAACCAAGCTTTTTGAAAGAATAAAGTAGTGTAACCATCCAGCCCTGCAACAGAATCATCATTCATACCATTAAGAGTATTAAAAATTTCCTCATCAGAAGGAGGAGCAACCAAGCCTTAGTAGACATAATAGAAGGGATGATAGAGAGATTGGATAAGTTCTCAAGTTGATAATTTTTACTTAAAAGATCTTTAAAATAATTAAGAGCAGAAGAAACTATATTCTCTTTTTCGGTAAGCCAAGAACCATCAAAGTTCTTAATTCAAGAACTATTCTTTTCATTACCAAAGTATAAAAATATTTAGTGTTTCTTTCCCCCCTTAGAAAGATGTTTAGAGGTAGTTTTTTTTTATCTCTAATAAGTCCCCTCCATATCCTGAAACTTAATGAGATTATCTTTTGGTCAGCAATATTAGAATATAAAGAAGACTTAGTAATAACAAGTTCTTCCAAACCTTTCACATTTTGTTCCATATTCTTGATATTATCAAATAGATTTTTAAAATAGTTTGTATTCCACCAAGTGATATTATGCTTAAGCCTTTTAAGCTTAAGCCAAAATCTCATCATACCAAATGTTGAATCATTAGGAGAAAGAGGAGCACACAAATTATAAGCAATAACATAAAAACAACTTTTATCTTGTAACCACATATTTTGAAAACAAAAAAATTTAATGACATTATTATTATGAATAGCATCCTTAATAGAAATCAAAAGAGGAGCATAATCCAAAAGAGTTCTACTAAGATGTTCCACTGAAGTTAAAGGCCAACAGTTTAACCAATAATTATTAAATAAAGCACGATCCAACCGTTGTCATAATCTATGATTATTCCAAGAAAATTAAGAACCAATGAAACCAACATCATGAAGATTACAATCCAAAATCATATTTGCAAAATCTTTCATTTAAATTTTGGCAAAGAACCCCTTTCTTTTCATTCATAGAAAGGATCATATTGAAATCCCCACCAACAATCCAAGAATCATTAACAACAGAAGAAAAATTAGAAAATTGATCCCATGGTATTATCCTCTCTAACTTGTTACAAGCAACATAAACAAAAGAGCCAAAAGCATGATATTCACCAAATGAAATATCCACATTAATAACTTGATGAAAATCATTAATAACATTAATAGAAAGAGAATTATTCCAAAATAACCAAATCTTATTATTGCTATTGAAATGAAAATCAATCATATTGGACGTATGCATTATTTTAGGAGAAAAAAAAGAGATTCAAGAATAACTAAGAAACCAACATTATAAATTCTATAAAGATTCTTAATTCTATTTCTAATAGCAAGAGTACCAATGCGCCTCACATTTCAAATAAGAAAGTTAAACATTCATTTTTATTAGGCAAAGAAGATGAAGAAGATCAAGTGGATCCTTTTCATAAAAATAGTTTGAAAACTAGTCTCATTCTCCATGGATTCATCATCAGAAAAAATTTTGGCATCACTATTAACAATAGATTTAGGAGAAGATCCCATTTGAAAAGAATAAAAATCCTCTTTCTCCATTAAATGAGAATTATCACTAAGCAAAATACCATTCAGAATAACAGTTAAAGAAGGGGCAGGAACATATTTATTAAGCAAACAAACACTTGGCTTCACATTATCAACAAGCTCCATACCATCATTCTTGCCCAAATTCGAAGAAGATAAAATAAGATTTTCTTTTAAATATTTTTAAGGAAAAATAATAGAAATATTTTCTATAATATTTTCAGCAACTTAATCACAAATATCCTTAGAATCAGAAACTAAAATAGGAAAATCATCCTATAAATTTTTAGGAATAATATAAATAATAACAGCCAAAACATGATTACTCTACAAAATAATTTTAGAAGCATTTTAACAAGCTTATCACTATCACTTACATTATGAATAGCATTAGAAACATTAGGAACAACATTATAAAAATCAACAATTTCATTCACAACACCATTATCCTATTCATTTAAAGTAGAATTTCTTTTATCACTTTTGAAATCTCCAATTTTGCTAACAACCTTAAGATTTTTAACCACTTTCTTCCAAAGATGTTGATGAGTAACAAAACACTCAGATACATCATGGCCATGAGTTTTACAATGATTGCATAAAATAATGAAGTTTTTAAACTTGGCCTGCTGGAAATATCCATATTTCTTAGATCCAATCCATAACTCCTTAGGAAATTTCCTTGTTACATCAATTTTAATAAGGATCCAAGCAGCTGACGGGCTGGATTTGACTACGGTTGCTTGATCAATTTGCAAGGGTTTACCAAAAATAGAACCCATAACATGCAAGAATTGATAATTAACAAAGTGAAGCCAAAGATTAGGTAAAGATAACCAAACCGGCGCTATAGGGGACTCCTCTTTAATGTTAAAAAAATGGAGTCCATTTTAGAATATGCATTTGATAGTTATTAACATAATAAGATCAGTGAGCAAAGATATGACTATAATCAATGTCATTAGACAATTTAGTTAGCACATGTCTACCATCCAGCAAAGCAACAAAAAGAACATCGAAAAGATACAAGTCATGAAAGAAAAACTGAATTTCCTCCGTACTAGGATGCTGAAAAGAAAATTTTCTGATCAAAGTATATGCATAAGGCTTGGCTAGTTTTTCAGTATCCAAGTCAGAGCACATAATAGCTGGAACACCTTTGAAGGTCATATGAACCAGGTTTAAAGAAAGATCAAAAGAAGTTGAAGAATCCTTACCAGATAAGGCATCTTTGAAAGATTTAGAGGCAAAAAGTTTAGCTATACCCAAAGAATCAGAAGCCTAAGTCAGAGCAATTAGAGCATTTTGTTTTCCCCAAGTATTCATAGAACCTGATGCCTTGTCAAATGGTACCACTTAAAAATTGAACAAGGATCGGCCAAAGGTCGAAGATCTAGAGCCGAACCAGAAGAAATTTCTAGAAAACCAACCCATAAACCGAGAAAGAGAGCGAAATGGAAAGGGGATTCAAGAATCCAGGAGATCGGGATGGGGAAAGGCTATGGGACATATAATTTGGGTTTTAGTTATTTATTATTTGTTAGTTTTTATTTTAGTTTAGTTTTAGTTATTAGGTTATTATTATTATTATTATTATTACATTATTATTATTATTATTATTATTATTATTATTATTAGGTTTAGGTTTTTTTTAGTAGCATGCGGTGCACAGATTGAGTGGTTGGGGTGGTGGGGTTTATTAATTTTTAGTTATTATAGGGTTTTAATTTTGTTTTTTATCAGTTTAGTTTAGGGGTTTTAGATTTTTTTTATTAGTTTTGGGTAGGGTTGGGGTGGGGTTGGTTTAGGGTTTAGCTTTTTTTTATTAGTTATGTTTTTGGCTTTTATTTAGTTTTTTATTAGTTTTTTTATATTTTAGTAATTTTATTAATTTTTTAGTTTTTTTTAGGGTTTATGTTTTGGTTTAGTTTTTTTAGGGGGGGGTGGGTTATGTTTTAATATTAGGTTTAGGTTTTGTCTTTTACTTTTTTGTTTTGGTTTCTTTTTTTAGGGTTTAAGTTTTTATTAATATTTTATTAGGGTTTTTAGTTTAGTTTTAGTTTTTAGTTTTAGTTTTTAGTTATGTAATTTTAGTTTTAGTTTTATTATTTTTAGGTTTTAGTTTTTTAGTTTTAGTTGGAGTGGTTAGTTTAGTTTTTTTATTAGATTTAGGTTTTTAGTTATTTAGTTTGGGGGTTTAGGGTTGTAGGTTGAGGGTTAGTTTTAGGGTTTAGGATTTAGTGTTTAAGGTTTAGATTTTTTTTTAAATTACCTAAAATGATACATTTAGGTTTATTTAGTTTATTTTATATTTTTATTTAGGGTTAATTTTTATTTTTATTTAGTTTAGTTTATTTCTTTTATGTTTATTTATTTTAGTTTAGGTTTTTTATTTTAGTTTATTTTATAGGTTTAGGTTTAGGTTTAGGTTTAGGTTTATGTTTAGTTTAGTTTTATTTTTATTTTATTTTTGATGTTTAGGTTTTATTTTTATTTATTAGGTTTATGGTTTAAGTTTTATTTTGGTATAGGTTTAGGTTTTCATTTTATATTTTTAGGTTTATGTTTTAAGTTTTTATTTTAGGTTAATTTTTAGGTTTTCTTTTTTAGTTTAGGTTTATATTTATATTTATTTTATTTTATTTTATTTAGTTTAGGGTTTAGGTTTTGTTTTATTTAGGTTTAGGTTTATGTTTTATTTATTTTAGTTTCATTCTTTTTAGTTTAGGTTTAAGTTTATTTTATTTTATTTATTTCAGGTTTAGGTTTTTTTTATTAGGGTTTAGGTTTTATTTTTTTAAATATTTTTATGTTTTATTTTTAGGTTTATTTTTTACATTTATTTTTTTATTTAGTTTTATTTAATTTAATTTTATGTTTATTTAATTTTAATTTTATGTTTAGGTTTGATTTTATCTAGGTTTTTTATTTTTAAGTTTATTTTATTTTTTAGTTTAGTTTAGGTTTTTATTTATTTTATTTTATTTTAGTTTTCATATTTTATTTTATTTTATTTTTAGGTTTAGGTTTAGGTTTTAGTTTAGGTTTTATTTTATTTTATTTTATTTAGGTTTAGGGTTTTTTATTTATTTTATTTTTTGGTTTAATTTAGTATAGGTTTAGGTTTTATTTAGTTTTAGTTTAGGTTTTTAGTTTTTTAGGGTTTAGGTTTAAGGTTTAGGGTTTGGGGTTTAGGGCCTAGAGATTGGGGTTTAGGGTTTAGGGTTGTAAGTTTTAGGGTTTTGGGTTTAGGGTTTGGGTCTTAGCCTTTAAGGTTTAGGGTTTAGGGTTTTAGTGTTTAGGGTTGTAGATTTACGATTTATGGTTTAGGGTTTAGGGCTAATTTTAGGGCTTAGGGTTCATGGTTAGGGTTTATTTTATTTTATTTTTTTATATTTGTTTAAATTAAATAAATTGGTAGGTTTTTATTTATTTAGTTTATTTTTGATTTATTTTAGTTTATTTTACTTTAATTTTTATTTAGGTTTATTTTTATTTTTTTAGTTTAGTTTATTTATTTTAGGTTTATTTATTTTAGTTTATGTTTTTTATTTTAGTTTATCTTTTAGGTTTAGGTCTAGGTTTAGGTTTATTTTTTAGTTTAGTTTTATATTTATTTTATTTGTTAGGCATAGGTTTTATTTTTTATTTTTAGGTTTCGGTTTAAGTTTTTATTTTAGTTTTTTAGGTTTAGGTTTTAGGTATTTATTTTAGGTTTATTTTTAGGTTTTATTTTTTAGTTTAGGTTTAGTTTTAACTTTAGTTTATTTTGTTTTATGTAGTTTAGGTTTAGGTTTAGTTTATTTTAGGTTTAGGTTTAAGTTTAGATTATTATAGTTCAGTTTATTTTAGTTTAGGTTTAGATTTATTTTTATTTTATATTATTTTTATTTTAGATTTATGGTTTTTTAGTTTGGGGTTTAGGTTTTAATTAATTTATTTTTAGGTATATTTTTTAAGTTTAGATTTTTATTTAATTTTATTTTATTATATATTAGCTTAATTTTAATTTTATTTTACATTTAGTTTTTATTTTATTTAAGTTTTTTATTCTTAGGTTTATTTTATTTGTCAGTTTAGTTTAGGTTTTATTTATTCTATTTTAGTTTATTTTTATTTGTTTCTTTTATTTTATTTTTAGGTTTAGGTTTAGGTTATAGTTTAGGTTTTCACTTTATTTTATTATTTTATTTTATTTAGGTTTAGGTTTTTTATTTATTTTATTTTTAGATTTTATTTAGTTTAGGTTTAGGTTATTAGATTTTATAGTTTAGGGTTTAGGATTTGTAGTGTAGGGTTTAGGGATTATAATTTAGGGTTTTAGGGTTTAGGGTTTTAGGATTTAGATTTACAGTTTAGGGTTTAGGATTTAGGGTTTAATGTTTAGCCTTTATGGTTTAGGGTTAGCTCAGGGTTTAAGGTTTAGAGTTTTACGATTTATGGTTTAGAGTTTAGGGTTTAGGGTTTAGGGTTAGGGTTATTATTTATGGTTTAGGGTTTTAGGTTTTAGAGTTTAGGGTTTATGATTTAGGGTTTAGGGTTTAGGGGTTAGGGGTTAGGTTAGTTTAGGGTTTAGGGTTAGTTTTATGGTTTAGGGTATAAGATTTAGTGTTTAGGGTTAAAGAAATAGGGTCTAGGGTTTTCTTTTTTTAAAATATTAGGTAAATCGATAGGTTTAGGTTTATTTAGTTTATTTATTTTTTTATATATTTCTTTTGGTTTATTTATTACTATTTTTTAGTTTAGTTTATTTATTTTATGTTTATTTATTTTAGTTAAGGTTTTTATTTTAGTTTATTTTTTTAGGTTTAGGTTTATGTTTATGTTTAGTTTAGTTTTATTTTTATTTTTGTTTTTTAGGTTTAGGTTTTATCTTTTATGTTTTAGGTTTAGGTTTAGGTTTTTATATTATTTTTTTAGGTTTAGGTTTTAGGTTTTTATTTTAGGATTATTTTTTGGTTTATTTTAGGTTTCTATTTTTAGGTTTATTTATTTTAATTTAGTTTAGTTTGTGTTTATGATTAAGTTTACTTTATTTTGTTTAATTTTGGTTTAGGTTATTTTAAAAAAAAATTAGGGTTTAGGCTTTATTTTTTATTTATTTTTAGATTTTATTTTTAGGATTTTTGTAGGTTTTGGTATTTATTTATTTTATTTTAGTTTAGTTTTTATTCTTTATTTTATTTTGGGTTTGGGTTTAGGTTTTAGGTTAGGTTTTTATTTTATTTTATTTAGGTTTAGGTTTTTTTGTTTATTTTAGTTTTAGGTTTTATTTAGCTTAGGTTTAGGTTTCTAGGTTCTTAGGGATTTTGGGTTAGGGTTTAGGGTTTAGGGTTAGTTTTAGGGTTTAAAGTTAAGGTTTCTTATTTATGTATTTTATTTATTATTTTTTAAATCAAGTAAATTGATAGGTTTAGGTTTCTTAAACCCCAAACCCTAAACCTATAACCACAAACCCTAAATCATAAACCCTAAAACTCTAAGCCCTACACCCTAAACCCTTAACCCTAATCCCTAAAGGCTAAAACTCTGAACCCTAAACCCTAAAGCCTAAACCTACAACCCTAGACCTTAAACCCTAAGCCCTAAACCCCAAACCCCAAACCCTAAACCCTAAACCCTAAACCCTAAACACTAAACCCTAAACCCTAAACCCTAAAAACCTAAAGACCTAAAAACCTAAACCTAAGCTAAATACAAAACCTAAACTTAGAAATTAAATAAATTAAATTAAATTAAAACTTAAATTAAAACCTAAACTGCTAACCTAAACTCTAACTAAACCTGGACCTGAAAATAAAACTAAACTAAAATAAAATAAATAAAAACCTTAACTAAACTAAAAAATATAATAAACCTAAAAATAAGAAACCTAAATAATATAAAAACCTACGTTAAAATCCAAAAATAAAATAAAATAAAATAAAAACTAAAAAAATTGTGAACCTGAAAAATAAATAAATAATAAAATCTAAACCCTAAACTAACAAAATGTAAACCTAAAATAAACAAAATCAAATAAACATTAACCTAAACTAAAATAAACTAAATAAAAATACATAAACCCTAAAAAATAAATAAACTACACCTAAACCCTTAACCAAACAAAATAAAATAAACTAAAAGTAAACCTAAACCTAAAAAAAAACCTAAAATTAAACCTAAAATAAAACCTAAACCTAAACCTAAAAGAATAAAATAAAACTAAACTATAAAATAAAATATAACATAAACCTAAAATAAAATAAAATAACAAGAACTAAAAGTAAATCTAAACCTAAATTTAAACCTAAAAAATAAACTAAAATAAAAAAACCTAAACTAAAATAAATAAAGCTAAAATAAATAAACTAAACTAAATAAAATAATTAAATAAATGTAAATAAAAATAAAAATATATAATTTTAAAAAAAGAAATAAAAAAACAAACTAAATTTACCTAAACCTATCGGTTTACGTAATTAAAAAAAACCTAAGTCTTAAACACTAAATCTTAAACCCTTAATCCTAAACCCTAAACCCTAAATAAAACTAATCCTAAACCCTACCTACCCAACAAACCTAAACTTAAAAAACCCTAATCCCTAAACCCTAAAACTAAAATAAATAAAAAATAAACTAAATAAACCTAAACTTACCAGTTTACTAATTTCAAAAAAAATCACAAACTTTAAATCCTAAACCTTAAACCCTAAACCCTAACCTACCACAACAACTCACAGGCCCTAGGCCCTGAGCTCAGGCCTTAATCTCTAACCCTAAATAAAGGCATAGATCCAGAGCCTAAACCTAAACTCACTAATACTAAACCCTGACTAAACTAAACTCACCCTAAAGCATACCCCCCTGAGCTCACCATGACCCTAAACTCTGAGCCTGATGTTAAATCTTTGGGCCCTAAACCAGGCCCTTAAATCCCAAACCCTAAACATGCTGGCTCTAAACCCTAAACTAAATCTGGGCCCTCGATCTCTGTCTAACCCTAAAAACCAATCCTAAAGCTAAACACTAAAGCCACACCCAAACTAAACTAAACCTCCATCCTAAAACCCTAAACCCTAAATTTTATGCCCTAAACCCTAAACCCTAAACCCTAAAACCTAATCCCTAACCATAAACCCTAAACTCCAAACACCGAACCCTAAACCTAAACCTAAAGTAACTAAATAAATTTAAAAATAAACCTAATCCATAAAACCTAATAAACCTAAATCTAAACCTAAACCCTAAGAATGGGCAGAACTTTGATGGCAGAAACATCACCGTCAACTAGGATCTAGATCTAGCGGTGGACGTGAAGGCGAAGGTGGCGATTATCACAGTGCTAGTGGGGGATCTGAAGGTGTTGGTGGATATGGAAGTGGTGGTCAGAGTAGTGGTGGTTATGTAAGCGAGAGGAGTGACATAGGTTACAACCTTGGTGGTGGCGGAGAGAGAGATCAGGGATATGATGGTGGATCCCGACTAGGTGGTTGATGGGAACTGGAGAAATTGAACAACGATTGATCTGATCTGCTGCTTATGAAACTGTCTTTATAGTATGGATGGTTTTAGTTATCTAGTTTTTTTGACATGCTCTATGCGTGCTCATTTTTGATCTATGTCATCACTTATGACTTAGAAAAATTAGTGTGTTACTTGGTTGATGAAATCAAAAAGAAGAAATGTCAAATTTTAATTTATTCTCTACTAAAAAAAACCAAAATCCTAAACTCTAAACTAAAACCTGAACTCTAAACCAAAAACCTAAATCCTAAACCCTAAACCCTAAACCCTAAAATCCCTAAACCCTAAACCTTGAAACCTAAACCCTAAAACCCTAAACCCTAAACCCTAAAACTTATACCCTAAACCCTAAACCCTAATCCCTAAACCCTAAACCCCAAACCCCAAACCCCAAACCCTAAACCCTAAACCCTAAAAAAACCAACAAAATAAGACCTAAAATAAATAAATAAATAACCTAAACCAAAATTAAATTAAAAGTTAAATTAAATTAATTTAAAACCTAAACTAAACCTAAAATAAAAAATAAAATAAAAATAAAATCTAAACTGATAAAATAAATAAAACCTAAACTAAATAGAAAATAAAACCTAAATAAAATAAAAAAAACTTAAAATAAAATAAAATAAAATAAAAACTAAATGAAATTATAAATCTAAAATATAAACCTAAAAGAAATAAAAAAATAAACATAAACCCAAAACTAAAAAAAAGACTAAATCTAAAATAAAAATAAAATAAACCTAAACCTAAACTAAAATAAGTAAAACCAAAGATGAAACATCAAATAAACTAAACCTAAACCTAAACTAAATAAAATAAAATAAACTAAAAATAAACATAAACCTAAAAATAAACCTAAAACATAATACTAAAAAAATAAAGTAAACACCTAAACCTAAACCTAAAAATAAAAAAATAAAACCAAAACCTAAAAAATAAAATAAAATAAAATAAACTAAAAAAATAAACCAAACCTAAACCTAAAAAATAAACTAAAATGAATAAATCTAAAATAAATAAACTAAACTAAATAAAACTAAAAATAAATTTAAACAAAAATAAAATATAAAATAATGTAAAATAAATAAAAAATAAACAAAATAAACCTAAACCTACTGCATTACTTAAATTAAAAAGAATAAAAAAAAATCTTAATCCTAAACCCTAAACCCTAAAATAGACCCTTGACCCAAAACCTACAACCATAAACCTCCACTGACCCAACTAAACACTAAACCTCCTAACCCAAATTCACACCCTAATCCTTAATCCCTAAACCCTAAATCCTAAACCCTAAACTCTAAAACTAATAACCCTATACCTTAAACCCTAAACCCTAAAGACCTAAAAACCTAAACCTAAACTAAATAAAACCTAAAAATAAAATAAATAAAAACCTAAACCTACATAAAATAAACAAATAAAACAAAATAAAAATCTAAACTAATACCTAAACATAAAATAAAATAGAAAAAAAACTAAAATAAAATAAAATAAATAAAACTAAACTAAACTAAAAGAAAAAAACCTAAAAATTAAAAACCTAAATAAAAAAACAAATTGTAAAGAAATAAAATAAAATAAACTTAAAATCAAATGTAATAAAACTAAATAAAAACCTAAACCTAAATAATAAATAAAAATAACTAAAACTATAACCTAAACTCTAAAATAAAAAAAACATAAACCTAAATAAATAAAATAAAATAAACATAAACCTAAACTAAAATAAACTAAATTAAAATTAATAAAACCTAAACATAAAATAAACTAAACCTAAACGAAATAAAATAAAATAAACTAAAAATAAACCTAAACCTAAACTAAAAATAAACCTAAAAATATACATTAAATACAAACCTGAAACATAAATCTAATAAAATAAAATAAAAACCTAAACCTAAACATAAATAAAAAATAAAACCTAAACCTTAAAAATAAATTAAAAGTAAAACTAAACAAAACACAAACATAAACCTAAACCTAAACCTAAAATAAACTAAAATAAAAAACCTAAACTAAAATAAATAAACCTAAAATAAATAAACAAAATTAAATAAAAATAAATAAATTAACCTAAATGAAAATAAAAATATAATTATCTAAAATAAATAAAAGAAGAGTAAATAAACTAAGTAAACCTAAACCAACTGTTTACTTAATTAAAAAAAAAAACTCTAAACCCTGAACCCAAAACCCTAAATCCTAAACCCTAAATGCTAAATGCTAAACCCTAAACCCTAAACCCTAAACCCTTAAGCCTAAACCTACAACCCTAGCCCTACAACCCTAAACCCTAAACCCTAAATCCTAAACTAAAAAAACCATAAACCCTAAATCCTAAACCATAAACCCTAAAAAAACCCTAAACCCTAAAACCTTAGAAAAAAACTAAAATAAATAAAACATAAATTAAACAATCTAAATAAACTTAATTTAAAAAAAATAAAATTAAAAAACCATAACCCTAAACCTTAAACACTAAAACTAAGACAAACCCTAAACCCTCTAATCCCTGCAACCCAAACCCTAAACCCTAAACCTAAAACCTAAAACCTAAACCTAAACTAAATAAAACCAAAAAATAAAATAAATAAGAACTAAACCTAAAAAAATAATAATAAAGAAAGAAAACCTAAACTAAAACTTAAACCTATACCTAAATCTAAAAATAAAAATAAAATTAAAAATTATACTAAAATAAAATAAATAAAAACTAAAATAAAATAAACCTAAAAATAAAAGCTTAAATAAAATAAAAACTAAACATAAAATAAAAATAAAATCAACCTAAAATAAATTTTAAAAAAACTAAATAAAAACCTAAACCTAAATAATAAACTTAAAAATAAATTAAAAATAAAACCTAAACCCTAAACTAAAAAACTCAAAACCAAAAATAATCATAAACATAAACTAAAATAAACGAAACTAAAATTAATTAAACCTAAACTTAAACCTAAACCCTAAATAAAATATAATAAAATAAACTAAAATAAACATAAACCTAAACTTTAAAAAAAACATAAAAATAAACCTAAAATAAAAACCTAAAAACTAAACCTAAAAATAACACAATAAAAACCTGAACCTAAAAATAAAAAATAAAACCTAAACATGAAAAATAAAATAAAAATAAAACAAAACTAAAAAAATAAAAAAAACCTAGACCTAAACCTTAAAAATAAAGTAAATAAAAAAACCTAAACTAAAAGAAATAAATCTGAAAGAAATAACCTAAAGTAAATAAAAATAAAAAATAAACCTAAATGAAAATAAAAATAAAATAAACTAATATAAATAAAAATAAACTAAATAAACCTAAACCTATTGGTTTACTTAAAATAAAACCCTAAACACTAAACACTAAAGCCTAAATCCTAAACTCTCCACTAAACCCTAAACCATAAAGTGACCTCCAAAACCTAAACCATGACCCAGGCTTGGGCCCTGCCCTAAACCTCCACAACCCAAAACACTCCCTAAACCTACTATAACCCTAACATACCCTAAACCCTAAATTAACTCACCTTTCACTAAAACCCTAAACCCACCCTACTACATGTGCTCTACCATGGCCATCCTTAAACCCTACCCTCCACTGACCCTAAATGCCACAAAACCCTAAAACCTAAACCCCCCTAACCCTAAACTAAACTGAGCCAACCTGGGACACTGACCCACCAGTAAACCTACCCACTGACCTAAACCCTAAACCATAAATTAAAACCTACCTACTCAACCCCTACTAAATGTGCAACCCACTAAACCCAAACCCTGAGCAAGATCCAGGCTAAACTAAACCTAAACTTAAAAAACCTAAATAAACTAAATAAACCTAAAAAAATAAATTAAAACCTAAACCAAAATAAAATAAAAATAAAATAAAAACCTAAACCTGAACCTAAACATAAAATAAAATAAATGAATACCAAAAAATAAAATAAAATAAATAAAAATTTAAACTAAACTAAAAAATAAAATAAACCTAAGAATAAAAAACATAAATAAAATAAAAACTAAATGTAACATAAAAAATAAACCTAAAATAAAATAAAAAATCAATAAAAACCTAAACTAAAAAAATAAATGTTAAAAGAAAAACCTAAACACAAAACAAAAAAACTTATACCTAAAATAAAAATAAAATGATCAAAATAAAATAAACCTAAACCTAAACTAAAATAAACTAAACTAAAATAAATAAAACCAAAACTTAAACATAAACTTAAATTAAATAAAATTAAATAAATAAAAAATAAACCAAAAAGAATAAATTAAAACATAAACCTAAAATAATAAAATAAAAATCTAAACCTAAACTTAAAAATAAAAAGTAAACCTTAAAACCTAAAAAATAAACTAAGAATAAAACTCAAAAAATAAAAGAGACCTCAACCTAAACCTAAAAATAAACTAAAATAAAAGAAAAACTAAAATAAATAAATCTAAAACAAATAAACAAAACTAAATAAGAATTAAAAATAAACCTAAATAAAAATATAAAATAAAATAAACTAAAATAAATAAAAATAAATGAAATAAACTAAATAAACCTAAACCTATCGGTTTACTTAATTTTAAAAATATATAAAAAGTGTAAATCCTAATCCCTAAAGCTACAATCTTTATCCTTAAACACTAAACCCTAAACCCTAAAAAACCCTAAACCCTAAAAGCATAAACCCTAAACCCTAAACCTAAACCCTAAACCCTAAACTCTAAACCTAAACCTAAAGTAACTAAATAAATTAAAAAAAACCTAAACACTAAATCTAATAAACCTAAACCTAAACCCTAAGAATGGGCAGAACCTTAATGGCATGGACATCTCCATCAACCAGGTTTAGTCAAGATCTGACGGTGGTGTCGAAGGTGGATGCGCCAATTATCATAGAGGTAGTGGGGGATCTGGAGGTACTGGTGGGTATGGAGGTGGTGGTCATAGTAGTGGTGGTTATGGAGGTGAGAGGAGCAATAGAGGTTATAGCCGTGGTGGTGGCAGAGGGAGAGATCTGCGATATGATGGGGAATCCCACTACTCTAGAGGCTGGAGTGGTTTTGATGGGAATTAGAGAAATTGAAGAATGACCGATCTGATCTAAGGCTTATAGAATTTCATCGTTAAAGCAGAGACGTTTCTAGTTATCCCGGGTTTCTGATTTTCCCTATGCATGCTCAATTTTTATTTATGTAATTCGCTTCTCTTAAAACTTGGTGTGTTACATTATTGATGGAATCAAAAGAAGAAATGTTAAATCTGAATTTGTTCTCCGTTAAAGAAAAAAAACCCTATACTCTAAAGTAAAACATGAACCCTAAACCCTAAACCCTAAAAACCCTAAACCCTAGACCGTAAACCCTAAAACCCTAAACCTTAAACCCTAAACCCTAAATTAATGCTAAATCCTAAACCCTAAACCCTAAACCCTAAGCCCTAAACCCTAAAACCTGAAACTTTAAACCCTAAACCATAAACCATAAACCCTAAACCCTAAAACCTAAAAATCTAAAAACCTAAACCTAAACTAAATAAAACCTAAAAAATAAAATAAATAAAGAATCCTAAACCTAAATAAAATAAAATAAAAACCTAAACTAAAACTTAAACCTAAATCTAAACATAAACCTAAACCTAAATAAAAAATTAAAATAAATTAAAAAATAAAAACTAAAATAAAATAAAATAAAATAAATAAAAACCAAACTAAACTTAAAAAATGAACATAAAAATAAAAGACCTAAATGTAAAATAAAAATAAAATAAACCTAAAATTAAATTAAATAAAAACTAAAAAAACTTGAACTTAAATAATAAACATAAAATTAAAACCTAAAAATAAATAAAAATATAAAACCTTAACCATAAACTAAAAAAAACATAAACCTCAAATTAAAATAAATTAAACCTAAACCTAAACTAAAATAAACTAAATTAAAATAAATAAAATGTAAACATAAACCTAAAATAAACTAAACCCAAACCTAAACCTAAACTGAATAAAATAAAATAAACTAAAAATAAACCTAATTGTAAACTAAAAAATAAAACCTAAAAATATACTTAAAATAAAAACCTAAACCTAAATCAAAAAATAATAATAAAACCTAAACCTAAAAAATAAAATAAAAATAAACTAAACTAAAAAAAAACTTAAACCTTAACCTAAACCTAAAAAATAAACTAAAATAAAAAACCTAAACCAAAATTAATGAAAATAAAAAAATAATTTAAACTAAATAAAATTAAACGTAATTAAAAATATAAAATAAACTAGATAAACCAAAACCTACCAATTTACTTTTTTTTTTAAAAAAAACCTAATCCCTAAACACAAAATTTTAAATAAAAATAAAATAAACTTAAAATAAAATAAAATAAAACCTAAATAAAAATAAAAATAAACCTAATTAAAATAAAAAACAAAATAAACTAAAATAAATAAAAAATAAGCTAAATAAACCTAAACCTACAAGTTTACTTAATTTAAAAAATTTAAAAAATTAAAAAGCCCTAGCCATAAACCTAAAATTGTAAAACTAGCCCTAAAATCTTAATCGTAAACCCTAAACTTACAACCCTAAACCCTAAAACCTAAACCCTAAAACCCTAAACCCTAAATCCTAAAACCCTAAAACCAAAACCCTAAGACCCTAAACCCTAAACCCTAAACCTTGAACCCTAAACCCTAAATCCTAAATCCTACAACATTAAACCATATACCCTAAACCCCAAATAAACCCTAAACCCTAAACCCTGAAAACCTAAAAACATAAACCTAAACTAAATAAAACCTAAAAATAAAATAAATAAAAAATATAAAGCTAAATAAAATAAAGAAATAAAATAAAAATAAAAACCTAAACTAAAACTTAAACCTAAACCTGAAAATAAAATAATATAAAAAATAAAAACTAAACTAAAATAAATTAAATAAAAACCTAAACTAAGCTAAAAAATAAAATACACCTAAAAAATAAAAAACATAAATAAAATAAAAACTAAACATAAAACAAAAATAAATAAAACTTAAATAAAAAATAAAAACTAAATAAAAATCTAAACCTAAAAAATAAACCTAAAAATAAAACATAAAAATAAATAAAAAATAAAACCTAAACCATATACTAAAAAAAACCTAACCCTAAAATAAACAAAATAAAATAAACATAAACCAAAACTAAAATAAACTAAACTAAAAAAAATAAAACTTAAACCTAAACCCTAAACCCTAAACTAAATAAATCTAAACCTACCAATTTTCTTAATTTAAAAAAAGAACCTTAAACCCTAAAACTAACCCTAAACCCTAAACCTACAACCCTAAATCTACAACCCTAAACTAACCATAAATTATAAACATTAACTAAAAAAATAAATAAAAAATAAAAAATAAAACCTAACCCTAAACCCTAAGCCCTAAAACTAACCCTAAACCTTAAACCCTAAACCCTAAATCTTCAACCTTAAACCTTAAAACCACTAAAACCCTAAACCCTAAACTCAGATCATAAACCCTAAAACCGACAACCCTAAACCCTAAACCTTAAACCCCAAACCCTAAACCCTAAACCCAATTTGACCTAAAGGTTCAAGTTGGCCTAAATCAAAACTAAATCCAAATTAATTGAAACCAAAGCTTACAATCATCTTCAATTGGTCAACTAAACCAAAACCAATAGCCAACCCATGATAATTTGGCCAATTTGGTCAAATTAGTCAACTTAACCCACTTGTCAAAAATGAATTGAAATGAGGCAAAATCAAATATAAGCCAAACTAAACCAAACCAATTTAACCAAAACATCTCAAACGATCATATGTACTTGCCCCAAACCTTAGTTTGGCCTAATTTGACCAATTGGTCAACATGACTCAACCAAAACCAATTTGACCTAAATGAGTGAAATTGAGACAAACCTAACCAAATCAACTCCAATTGACTTGGAATTTAGGTTAACCCACTTTTGGCTCATTTCAAATTTGCCCAAATCAAATCCAATGCCAAATGATCATTCTACCCTTAGGTCGAGGGCATCACATGAAACAAATCACCCATGTAAGTGGTCATTTCTATTCCTTGGCCACTTGGTAATCTCCTAATGGTCCACCTAAGCACCTAAGACACTATTCAACCTGACCCAAGGGGTGGTTGGGTCAGCCTTGACCTGTAGGAGGTGAAATATCCTCACCCTTCCCATTAAGGCATTTGAAATCCATAGGACACCCATGATTCCTCCTTGGCAGCCACCTCCACACCTTCAACCAACCAAGCCATGCCAACTTACCTCATCCCTTCCACCCATGACTCCCTGAGATGGTCAAACAGCTACTAGAAGCCAAACCTGATCCCACGGTCTGATCAAGATGAAGGGGTGGGGATTATACACCCCCTTGTTTCCACTCAAACACACAAAAAAATCATTCCTTAGAGCCTTGGCTACCTAAGATAACCCGCTAAAGCCAATCCTTAAGCTCCCAAGCTGTTCCTTGATCAAAAAATGCCATTCCCATCCATCCCAAATAGACACTCCCATTTCTACCTAACTTCCTCATTTCTCCAACAAACTCAAATTAACTTTCCACACCTTTCCTAGGCCTCGAGCAAGAATGAATCATCTCCCAAGCTTCTCAAGCATCAAAGGTGGGATTCGATCAAATTTGAGCTCCAAATCATGGCCTTCCTAGGGAACATCAAGGAATTGATCCAATTGTTGCTCAACAGGGCTTCGTCTCCACTAGATGAACCTTCCTTAACTATTCGAGCTATCGCTCTTGAGCTCTGGTGAGGTATGCTTCCAAAACTGATCCTTAGCCAAAAATGAGCTGGAAATTTTTGAAGAAAACTTGCATCTCGTGTGATCTTGACCATTGGATCCCTCCGATCGATGTCTTGAAGGTGTGGATCTTTGAGTTGATCTCGAGTAAGCTGATTATGTGAATAATAATAACAAGCTCACTTCCCTCACTCACATGATGTGAGGTCAAGCACCATCCATTCTGCATGATTGGAATGGACAATCATGATTAGATCCGCTTGATCGATCTGATTTAATCCTATTAAGTTATGGAATTAATCATAGTTATCAGATCTTAGATCGGATGGCGATGATGAGAAACACATCGCCATACCACGAAGTGAAGTCGGATAAGTTTTAAGTAGCCAATCCCAGAGCCATGTGGAATTTGTCGATCGCCATGCCACATGGCATCAATAGGATTTGGCTTTAATTAGGATTAATTAATCATTTTTAATGACTGAAACTTTTGAAAATAATAAAAAATCATATAGAAATAAAAAAATGAAAATAAATACTCATTTTAAAGGTATCTCAGAATAGAATTAATTAAAAATGACCTTAACTAATTTTGAATAGTAATTAAGATTTAATTATTAAATTAATTAGCTTAATTACTCTTTAATTACTTGAGAAATTAATCCTAAATTTTATTGGTTTAATTTAATGGGATTTATTGCTCACTTAATTAGGAAAATTCACAAATTAAACCTTAACTACTTTTTTATGTTAATTAATGATTAATTAATCCCATGAATAGAAATAAATTGGTTAAATAAGTACAGTATCATTGTTCAATAATAAGTGAACTAAGGAATAGGGTTAGGACCCCAATCCCTAAGTCCATTTCACCATTTTTTTAAAATGAAATTAATTTAGGTTTAACTAATTAATTAAATCACTTAATCAAATTAAAATCATAATCACATCAGACCTTAATTAATTAAATCATGAGGAAGATTTTTAGGTGGCTTAATAACCCAAAAGGAGTTTAATGAAATTATGGTTAGTCTAGATGTGGGAAAACCATAAGAGTAATTAATTAAGTCTTTAATCTAATTAACTATTAATCATGAGCCAATTGCATAGGCCCCTTTTATTTCTTAGATCATTGCAAGTTTATTTTCCATGCATATCATGTTGGCTCATAATTATTTAGTTAATTACTTTAAGGTGACTTGTAAGGGTAATTAATTCATCTAATTAATGGTTCAACTTAATTAACCCATAAAATCAACTTAATTACATATCCTTAAATTAAATTAAATCACTAATGTGGGAATGTGTTTAAAACAACAAGTGATGATTTCTCTTCTCCTCTTTAAATCAAATCCAATCCAAAACTTAATTAAAAAAGAAGCTTTGGTTTGCTTTAAATAATCTTATTTGATTTGATTATCCTTAAGAACTAGTTTGGCTGAATGAATCACATGCTTATATTTGATTGTCCTCTTTCCAATCATCTTAAATTTGGTTTGTCATTTGATTATCCATCTTTTCATAATCAAGTAAAATAAAATTGATTTCCTTTATGTAAGCATGCATGTGATGATTTAATTTAATATATGTGTGGTTATTATCACTATTAAATCCAAACATATTTTTAAAAAGCTTATAAATGAATAATAATATGTCTTATGATGCTAGTTCTAAATAAATAAGAAATGCATGTGCTTATAGCTTAAGTGTATGAATGTTGAGTTCTCTTTCCTCTATTCATGTGTTGATTTATATAAGATTGAGTGGTAATAAGTTTATAGTCTGGACATCCCGGGAACACAAGGCTTTAGCTAGCCCCTAGGAGGTCATTTGATTATCTCACTTCCCTGGTTTATTACTTAGATGATGAAATCAAAAAGAAGAAATGTTGAATCTTAATTTGTTCTTTGTTTAAAAAAAAACCACAAACTGTAAACCCTAAACTAAAACCCGAATCCTAAATCCTAAACCCTAAAACCTAAAACCCTAAACCCTAAACCCAAAATGCTAAACCCTAAATCCTAAACCTTAAACCCTAAACCCTAAACCCTAAACCATAAACCCTAAACCCCCCAAACTCTAAACCCTAAAAACCTAAAAACCTAAAATCCTAAACATAAACTAAATCAAACCAAAAAATAAAATAAACAAAAAACCTAAACCTAAATAAAATAAAATAAAATAAAATAAAATGAAAACCTAAACTAAAACCTAAACCTAAAGCCTAAACTAAAATAAAAATAAAATAAAATAAACAAATGAAAAACTAAACTAAAATAAAAAAATTAAAAAAAACTAAAATAAATTTAAATAAATAAAAACCTAAACTAAACAAAGAATTAAAATAAACCTAAGAATAAAAAACATAAAGAAAATTAAAACTAAATGTAAAATAAAAATAAAATAAAGTTAAAATAAAATAAAATAAAAACCTAAACCAAAAAAATAAACAAAAAAATAAATAAAAAACAAAACCTAAACTCTAAACTAAATAATACCTAAACCTAAAAGAAAAACAAAATAAAATAAACCTAAACATAAACTAAAATAAATAAAACCTACACCAAAACCTAAAATAAACAAAACCTAAACCTAAACCTAAACAAAATAAAATAAAATAAAATAAAATTAAACCTAAACCTAATCTAAAATTTAAAACCTAAAAATAAAAACATAAAACCTGAACCTAAAAAAGTAAAATAAAACATTGAACTTAAACCTGAAAATAATAAACAAAACATAAACCTACAAATAAAAATAAAAATAAAGCTCAACTAAAAAATAAACCTAAATCTAAACCTAAACCTAAAAAAATAAACTAAAATAAAAAACTAAGCTAAAATAAATAAACCTAAAATAAATAAACTAAACTAAATAAAAATAAAAGATAAACATAAATAAAAATAAAAAATAAAGTAAACTAAAATAAATAAAAAATAAACTAAATATACTAAATAAAGTTAAACCTATAAGTTTACTTAATTTAAATAAAGTGAACATTAAACCCTAAATCCTAAACCCTAAACCCTAAACCCTAAACCCTAAACCTACAACCCTAAACCTAAAACCTTAAACCCTAAAACCCTAAACCCTAAACCCTAAACCCTAAACCTAAAACCCTAAAGCCTTACCCTAAACCCTAAACCTTAAACCCAAAACAATAAACCTAAGCCTAAAGCAACTAAATAGATTAATAAAGAAACCAAAACCCTAAAACCTAATAAACCTAAACCTAAACCTAAACCCTAAGAATCGGCAGAACATTGACGGTAGGAACATCACCGTTAACTTGGCTCAGTCTAGATTTTCCTTAGTCTAAACCTAAACCTACCGACTTACTTAATTAAAAAAACTCCTATACCCCAAACACTGGACCCTAAATCCTAAACCCTAAACTCTAAACCCTAAACCCTAAACACTAAACTTACAACTCTAAACCTAGGACCCTAAGCCCTAAAAACTAAAAAACCCTAAACACTAAACCCTAAACCATAAACCCTAGACCCTAAACACTAAAACCCTAAACCCTAAATCTTAAACACTAAACTAACTCAAAACCCTAAACACTAAAAACCCTAAACCCTAAAACCTAAACCCTAAACCCTAAAGTAACCCTAAATTCTAAGCTAACAGAAAACCTTAAATAGTAAAACCCTAAACCCTAATCCTTAAAACCCTAAACCCTAAGCACTAAACCCTAAACCCTAAACCCTAAAACCCTAAACCCTAAACCCTAAGCCCTAAACCCTAAACCCAACACTAAAACCTAAAATCATAAACCAAAAACCTAAACCCTAAACCCTAAACTAAAACCTAAACACTAAACCTAAAACTTAAACCCTAAACCCTAAACCCTATACCTTAAAAACCTAAAATCCTAAACCTAAACTAAATAAAACCTAAAGTTTAAATAAATTAAAAAAGCTAAACCTAAATAAAATAAAATAAATAAAATAAAATAAAACCATAACTTAAACCTAAATATAAAATAAAATAAACCAATAAAATAAACTAAAATAAAATAAATAAAATTTAAACTAAACTAAAAAATAAAATTAACCTAAGAATAAAAAAACCTTAAATAAAATAAAACTAAATGCAAAATTAAAATAAAATAAACCTTAAAAAATGAAATAAAACTAAATAAAACCTAAACCTATAAAATAAACCTAAAATAAAAAAACCCTAAAATAAAAAAAAACCTAAACCTAAAAAAAAATAAATGAATAAAATAAAATTACCCTAAACATAAACTAAAATAAACTAAACTAAAATAAATAAAACCAAAACTAAACCTAAACTTAAATTAATTAAAATTAAATAAACTAAAAATAAACCTAAACCTAACTAAAAAATAAAACCTAAAAAATAAACCTAAATGAAAACCTAAACCTAAACCTAAAAAAATAAAATAAAAACCTAAACCTGAACTTAAAAATAAAAAATAAAACCTAAACCTAAAAAATAAAATAAGAATAAAACTCAACTAAAAAATAAACCTAAACCTAAACCTAAACCTAAAAAAATAATATAAAACACCTAAACTAAAATAAATAAACAAAATAAAAAATAAACCAAAATAAAAATATATAATAAAATAAACTAAAATAAATAAAAATAAACTAAATAAACTAAATCAACTTAAACTTATCGATTTAGTTAATTTTAAAACCATAAAAAATCCTAAACCGTAAACCCAAACCCTAAACCTTAAACCTATAATCCTTAACCCTAAACCCTAATCCCTAAACCCTAAATCCTAAAAAACCCTAAACCCTAACCCTAAAGCCTATACCTTAAATGCATAAATTCTAAACCCTAAACCCTAAACCCTAAACCCTAAACCCTAACCCTAAATCCTAAACCCTCAACCCTAAACCTTAAACCCCAAATCCTAAACCCTAAACCCTAAACCTTAGAACCCAAACCCTAAATCTAAACCTAAAGTAACTAAATAAATTTAACAAAAAACCTAAACCCTAAAACTAATAAACCTAAACCTAAACTTAAACCCTAAGAATGGACAGAACCATGATAACATGAACATCTACATCAACCAGCCAGATCCGTGGTGGTGTGGATGCAAGCAGTGGGTGGTGGGGATCTAGAGTTGTGGTAAAGGGTGGTTATGGAGGAGGGAGGAGTGACAGAGGTTATAGCCATGGTGGTGGCAGAGAGTGAAATCGAGATATGTTGGGGTGTTGGGGAATCCCACTGAGAGGCCGGGGTGGTTTTGATGGGAACTAGAGAAACTGAAGAATGATCGATCTGATCTACATCTTATAGAATTATGTCTTTACAGTAGAGACATTTCTTAGGTTTTGATTTTCTCCATGCTTCATTTTTTTATCTATGTCGCCACTTATCTAGAAAACTTAGTGTTACTTCATAAAAAGAAATTGAATTTGAATTTGGAAAACCATAATCATAAAACCCCTAAAGTAAATTAAACCCTAAACCTAAACTTAAACACTAAAACCCTCCTAAAAAACCATAAACCCTAAAACCCTAAACCCTAAACCCTTAACCCTAAAACCCTAAACCCTAAACCCTAAACTAACACTAAGCCTTAAACCCTAAACCTAAACCCTAAACCCTAAGCCCTAAACCCTAAACCCTAAACCCTAAAAACCTAAACCAAAGATAAATAAAAACTAAAAATATAAATAAATAAAGAAACCTAAACATAAATAAAATAAAATAAAAACCTAAACTAAAACCAAAACCTAAACCTAAAAAAAAACTTAAATGAAAATAAAATAAAATAAAAACTAAACTAAAATAAAATAAATAAAAACCAAAACTAAACTAAAAAATAAAATAAACATAAAACTAAAAAACCTAATTGTATAATAAAAATGAAATAAACCTAAAATAAAATAAAGTAAAAACTAAATAAAAACCTAAACTTAAACAATAAAGCTAAAAATAAAACCTAAAAATAAATAAAAAATAAAACTTAAACCCTTACTAAAAAAAACTAAACCTAAAATAAAAATAATTTAAACCTAAACCAAAAATTAAATAAACTAAATTAGAATAAATAAAATGTAAACCTAAACCTAAAATAAATTAGACCTAAACGAAAACCTAAACTAAATAATATAAAACAAACTAAAAATAAACTTAAAACTAAACTCAAATATAAAACCTAAAAATAAACCTAAAATAAAAACCTAAAACCTACACCTAAAAAAAAACTAAACCTAAACCATAAAATAAAAATAAAACCTAAACCTAATAAATAAAATAAAAATAAAACTAAACTAAAAAATAAACCTAAATCAAAACCTAAACCTAAAAAATAAACTAAAATGAAAAACCTAAACCAAAATAAATAAACATAAAATAATTAAACTAAACTAAATAAAAATAAAAATAAACCTAAATAAAAATATAAAATAAACTAAATAAACCAAAACCTACAAATTTACTTAATTAAAAAAAACCTAAACCCTAAACCCTAAACCCTAAATACTAAATCCTAAACCCTAAAACTAACCCTAAACCTATAACTCTAAATCCTAAACCCTAAAAAACCCTAAACCCTAAACCCTAAAGTAACCCTAAACCCAAACCCTAAATACCTTAAACCCTAAACGCTAATTTCTAAACCCTAATCCCTAAACCCCGAACACTAAACTCTAAAACTAACCCTAAACCATAAACCTATCACCCTAAACCCTAAACACTAAACCAACCCAAAACTTAAAACCCTAAAAAGCTAAAAACCTAAACCTAAACTAAATAAAACCTAAAATTAAAATAAATAAAAAACTTAAACCAAAATAAAATAAAATAAAAACATAAACTAAAACCTAAACTTAAACCTAAACCTAAAACTAAACCTAAACCTAAAGAAAAATAAAATAAAAAATAAAAACTAAAATAAAATAAAATAAATAAAAATAAAAACTAAACTTAAAATAAAAAACCTAAATAAAATAAAAACTAAACCTAAAATAAAAATAAAATAAACTTATAATGAAATAAAATAAAAACTAAATAAAAATTTAAAATAAAAATAAAATAAATAAAATAAGTTAAAATAAATAAAATAAACTAAATAAACCTAAACCAACCAGTTTACTTAATTTAAAAAAAAAAAAAACCCAAACCATAAACCATCAACCGTAAAACTAACCTTAAACCCTAAACCCTAAACCCTAAACGTATAACCCTAAACCCTAAACCCTAAAACCTAAAACCAAAACCCTAAAACCCTAAAACCTAAACCCTAAACCCTAAACCCTAAATCCTACAACACTAAACCCTAATCCCTAAACCCCAAACCCTAAACCCTAAACCCTAAACCCTAAAACCTTAAAAACCTAAACCTAAACTAAATAAAACCTAAAAATAAAATAAATAAATAAAATATAATGCTAAATAAAATAAAATAAAATAAAAACCTAAATAAAAAGCTAAACCTAAACCTAGAAATAAAATAATATAAAAATAAAAACTAAAATAAAATAAAATAAATAAAATCTAAACTAAGCTAAAAAATAAAATAAACCTAAAAATAAAAAAACCTAAATAAAATAAAAACTAAACCTAAAATAAAAATAAAAGAAACCTAAAATAAAATAAAATAATAACTAAATAAAAACCTAAACCTAAAAATAAACCTAAAAATAAGTAGAAAATAAAACCTAAACCATAAACTAAAAAAATCTAAACCTAAAATAAACAAAATAAAGATAAACATAAACCTAAACTAAAATAAACTAAACTAAAATAAATAAAACCCAAACCTAAACCCTAAACCCTAAACTAAATAAACCTAATCCCCAAACCCTAAACTAAATAAACCTATACCTATGGACATTCTATTTTTTTTATAAAAAGGCTAAACCCTAAACCCTAAACCTTAAATCCTAAACCCTAAAACTAACCTTAAACCTTAAACCATAAACCTACAACCCTAAACCCTAGACCCTAAATAAATAAATACAAAAAAATAAAACCATAAGCCATAAAAATAACCCTAAAACATAAATCTTCCACCCTAAACCCTAAAACCCTAAAACCCTAAACCCTAAACCCTAAACCATAAACCCTAAACCCTAAACCTACAACCCTAAATCCTAAACCCTAAACCCCAAACCCTAAAAACCCTATATCGTAAACCTTAACTATAAACTCTAAACCCTAAAAGCATAATCCCTAAAACCCTAAACCTTAAACCCTAAACCCTAAAGCCTTACCCTAAATCCTAAACCTTAAACCCCAAACCCTAAACCTAAGCCCAAAGTAACTAAAAATATTTAAAAATAAACCAGAACCTTAAAACCTAATAAACTTAAACCTAAACCAAAACCCTAAGAATGGGTAGAACATTGATGGCAGGAATATGACCATCAACTAGGCTCAGTCTAGATCTTGCAGGTGGATATGGAGGTTATGGTCGGAGTAGTGGTTACTATGGAGGCAGAGGTTACAACCCATGATGGTGGTGAGGGAGAGAGGGATATGATGGTGGATCCCGCTACTCGAGAGGTTGTGGTGGTTCTGATGGGAATTGAAGAAACTGAAGAATGATCGATCTAATCTATTATTTATGAAACTACATCTTTATAGTAGAAACATTTCTTATAATCTAGGGTTTTTGATCTGCTCTATGCGTACTCATTTCTTATCTATGTTGCAACTTATGCCCTAGAAAACTTGGTGTGTTACTTGGGTGATGAAATCAAAAATAAGATATGTTGAATCCAGATTTATTCTTTGTTAAATTAAATAAACAAAAAAACTAAAAACTAAAAACTCTAACCCCTAAACTAAAACCTGAACCCTAAACCTAAACCATAAACCCTAAACCCAAAAAACTCTAAATCCTAAACCCTAAGCCCTAAACTCTAAACCCTAAACCCTAAACCCTATATGAACCATAAACCCTAAATCTCAAACCTTAAACCCTAAACCCTAAACCCTAAACTTAACCTTAAACCCTAAAAAGCTAAAAACCTAAACCTAAATGAAAGAAAACCTAAAATTAAAATAAATTAAAAAAGCTGCACCAAAATATAATAATAAAATAAAATAAAATATAAACATAAATAAAACTTAAACCTAAACATAAACCTAAAAAGAAAATAAAATAAAAAATAAAAACTAAGCTCAAATAAAATAAATAAAAACCTGAACTAAACTAGAAAATAAAACCTAAATAAATTAAAACTAACCCTAAAAAAATCCTAAAATAAAATAAAAACTAAATAAAAACCTAAATCCTAAACTAAAAAAAAACTAAACCCTAAACTACAAATAAAATAAACCTAAACCTAAACTAAAAAAAGTAAACAAATAAATAAAACCTAAACATAAACCTAAACTAAACTAAACCTAAACCTAAACCTAAACTAAATAAAATAAAATAAACTAAAAATAAATGTAAACCTAAATTAAAAAATAAAACCTAAAAATAAAACTAAAATAAAAACCTAAAACCAAAACCTTCAAAAATAAAATAAAAATATAAACTTAAACCTAAAACTAAAAAAATAAAACCTAAACCTAAAAAATAAAATAAAATAAAACTAAACTAAAAAATAAACCTAAACCTAAAGATAAACTAAAATAAAAAGCCTAAACCGAAAGAAACAAGCATAAATTAATTAAACAAAACTAAATCAAAAAAAATCCTTAATAATATTAAAATAAATAAACTAAAATAAGAAAACTAAATAAACTAAATAAACCAAACCGCTTTTACTTAATTTTAAACAAACCCTAACCCTAAACCCTAAACCATAAAACTAACCCTAAATCCCTAAAACTCTAAACGATAAACCCTAAATCATAAAACCCTACAACCAAAACCCTAAACCCTAAACCCTAAACTAAACCTAAACCTAAAGCTCTAAGCCTAAACCTACCCTAAACCCCAAACCCTAAACCTAAACCCTAAACCCCGAACCCTAAACCCTAAACCCTAAAGCCTGAACCCTAAACCCTAAAAACCAAAATAAAATAAAACCTAAAAAAATAAATAAAAATACCTAAACCTAAATAACAAACCAAAAATAAAACCTAAAATAAATGAAAAAAATCCAAAAATTGATAAAATAAAAAAAAAACTTAAACCTAAACTAAAATAAACTAAACTGAAATAAATAAAACCTAAAACTAAACCTAAACCTAAACTAAAAAATAAGCCTAAAAATAAACCTAAAGTGAAAACCTAAAACTTAAACCTAAAAATATAAAATAAAAACCTAAACATAAACCTAAAAATAAAAAATAAAATCTAAACCTAAAAAAGAAAATAAAAATAAAACTAAACTAAAAAATAAACATAAACATAAACCTAAACCTAAACATAAAAAATAAACTAATATAAATAATCACACTAAAATTAATAAACCTAAAATAAAAACTAAACTAAATAAAAAAAAGCCTAAATAAAAATAAAATAATAAAATAATCTAAAATAAATAAAATAAGTTAGATAAACCCAAACCTAGTGGTTTACTTAATTTTAAAAAAAAATTCTAAACCCTAAACCCTAAAACTTAAATACTATACCCCAAACCTTAAACCCTAAACCATAAAACTAACCCTAAACCCTAAACCTATAACCCCAAACCTACAACCCTAAACCCTAAACCCTAAACCCTAAACCCTAAAAAATTGTAAACCCTAAACTAATCCTAAACCCTAAACCCTTAACCTTAAACCCAAAAAACCTAATCTATAAAACCTAAACCTTAAAAACCTAAAACCTAAACCTAAACTAAATATATCATAAAAATAAATAAATACTAAATTTAAACCTAAATAAATAAAAATTAAAAAAAAAAACCGAAGCTAAAACTTAAACCTAAACCTAAACCTAAACCTAAAAATAAAATAAAATAAAAGATATAAAATAAACTATAATAAAATAAATAAAAACCTAAACTAAACAAAAAAATTAAATGAACCTAAAAATATAAAAAATTTAAATAAAATAAAACCAAAATGTAAAATAAAAATAAAATAAACTTACAATGAAATATAAGAAAAACTAAATAAAAACATAAACCTAAAAAAGTAAACCCAAAAAAAAACATAAACCCTAAAATAAATAATAAAAACATAAACCTAAAATAAATTAAACCTAAACCTAAACTAAAATAAATAAAACCTAAATTTAAGCCTAAAATAAACTAAACCTAAACCATAAACTAAATAAAATAAAAAATAAACTAAGCTTAAACTAAAAAATAAAATGTAAAAATAAACCTAAAATAAAAACCTAAAACCTAAACCTACAAAAATAAAATAAAAACCTAAACCTAAACCTAAACATAAAAAATAAAACTTAAACCAAAAAAAAAACTAAAAAAAAAAAATTAAACATAAACCTAAACCTCTACCTATACCTAAAAAATGAGATAAAATATAAAACCTAAACTAAAATAAATAAACTAAACTAAATAAAAAAAAGAAATAAACCTAAATAAAATAAAATAAATTAAGTTAAAATAAATAAAACTAAACTAAATAAAATAAACCTACTGGTTTAATTATTTATTATTTTTTTAAAAAATAAAAACCCTAAACAAAACCCTAAATACTAAACCCCAAAAACTCTAAAAGTAACCTAAACTATAAACCTTAAACCTACAACCCCAAACTTACAATCCTAAACCATAAATCCTAAAACACTAAACCCTAAACTCAAAACTAACCCTAGACCCTAAACCCTAAACCATAAATTGTAAACCCTAAAATAACCTTAAACCCTAAGTTAAACCTAAATCCTAAAACATAAACCTAAACCTTAAACCCTAATCCATAAAAACCCTAAACCTTAAAGCCTAAGCACTAAACCCTAAACCCAAAAAACTCCAAATTAACCCTAAACCCTAAACCATAAACCCTAAAAACCTTAAACCCTAAAGCTTAAACCATAAACCCAAAACCATAAACTAACCCTAAACCCTAAGCAAACCCTAAACTAAAACTAAACCCTAAACCCTAAAAACCCTAAACCCTAAGGCCTAAACCCTAAACCCTAAACCCTAAACCCTAAACCTTGAAGCCCTAAACCCTAAAACCCTAAACCCTAAACCTAAAACCTAAAACCTAAAACCTAGAAACCCAAAAAACTAAACATAAAATAAATAAAACCTAAAAATAAAATAATTAAAAAAACATATACCTAAATAAAATAAAATAAATAAAATAAAATAAAAACTAAAACTAAAACCTAAAATTAAACCAAAAAATAAAATAAAATAAAAAAAGAAAATTAAACTAAAATAAATCAAATAAAAACCTAAACTAAACTAAAAAAATAAGATAAACAACAACAAAAATAATAACAACAAGCCTTAATCCCACTAGGTGGGGTCAGCTACATGAATCCTTCGTCTCCATTGTGTCCTATTATGTGTCAAATTCTCATTTTATTCAAGTATACAAAGATGATTTTTTATACATGTTAACCAAGTCTTTTTAGGTCTACCTCTACCTTTCTTAACATAAGGAAAATCTAATGCATCTACTCTCCTAATCGGGTCATCGGACGACCGACGCTTTATGTGGCCAAACCATCTAAGGTGAGTCTCCCTAATCATATCTACCACTGAGGCTACTCCAACTTTTTCCCGAACATACTCATTTTGCATTCTATCTCTAAGAGTAAAGCCACTCATCCACCTAGCATCCTCATCTCTCAGAACACTTAACTTAGTCTTATGCTTCTCTTTTATTGTCCAATATTCTGCACCATAAGTCATGTTACCACCATCTTATAAAATTTTCACTTAAGTTTAAGTGAAACTTTTCTATCACATAATATATGCATTCCTCCACTTCAACCATCCAATTTGAATTTACTAATAACATCTCCATCTATTTCACCATCATTTTGAACAATAAAGCCTAAATATCTGAATCACTCACTCTTATTAATGACTTGATAACCTAAAGTCACAACACTACCACTAAAACTTCAATAACTAAAATTACACTCCATATATTCAGTTTTAGATCTACTTTAATGAAAACCTTTAGACTCTAAAGTTGACCTCCATAATTCAAGTTTCTCTTAGAATCCCTCTCTAGTATTATCAACAAGAAGAATGTCATCATCAAAAAGCATGCACCAAGGTACATCTTTCGGTAAATGCCAAGTATGAACATCCATAACTAAAGCAAAATGATAAGGGCTTAAAGCTGATTCTTAATGTAATCCAATTGAAATGGGAAAATATTTTGTCAAATCCTCCTTGTGTTTGGACACAAGTAGACTCTAGTATACATATCCTTAATGACTTGAATATAACCAATATTAACTCCTTTCTATTCTAGAACTTTCCAAATAACATCTCTTGAAACTTTATCATAAGCTTTCTCTAAATCAATAAATATAATATGTAAATCCTCTTTACTTTCTCTATACTTTTCCATCAAACCTCTTAACAAATGTATATCATCCATAGTAGATCTACTTGGCATGAAACCAAATTGATTGTGAGAAGCTTTTGTATCACATCGTAACTTATGCTCAATTACTCTCTGCCATAATTTTAATGTATGACACATTAACTTAATTCCTCTATAATTTGCACACTCTTGTGCATCACCTTTATTCCTAAATATAAGAACCAACAAACTCTTTCTCCACTCATCTAGCATCTTTTTAGTCTTTAAAATAACATTAAAAAGATTTGTAAGTCAAGAAATTCCTTGATTTCCTAAACATTTCCACACATCTATTGGAATATTATCTGGTCCTACTACTTTTCCACATTTCATTTTCTTTAAAGCTCACTAACGGATGTACTAATCTGATGATAAAATGAAATTCTCTATTTTTTGTTTAGGGTATTAAGGTTGCTAAAATCAATCATACTTTCAGATCCTTCATTGAAAAGTTTATCAAAATACCTCATCCACCTATTTTCAATATCTTTTTCTAAGAAAAGCACTTTATTATTTTCATCCTTAATACCCCTCACTTGAACTATGTCTTTACTTCTCCTATCTCTTTGGTTAGCTTATACATACATATTTCACCTTCTTTGGTATCTAATCTATTGTATAAATCACTAAAAGCTAAATTTTTTGCATCATATATTGCTTTCTTAGAATCTCTACATGCCACTTTATATCTTTCCCAATTCTCTAAGTTTTACATCTAAAGGGTTTTATAACAATGCTTCTTATTTCTTATCTTTTCTTGCACACTCGACTCCACCACCAACTATTCTTATTAAAAGAAGCTTTTCCTTTTGATTCTCCAAGCACATCTTTTAGCAACTTGCTTAATTTCACTTGATATTTTTCCACATAACGTTAACTTCCTTATGAACATCCCAAATTCTAATTTCTTGTAGCTTGCTCTTAAAATATTTTTATTTGTGTTCTTTAAGTGTCCCCATCTAATCCTAGGATAATAATTTAGTTTATTTTTCTCTTACAACCTTTCATCTTAAAATCTAAAACTAAAAGTCGATGTTGGGTACTTAAAATTTCACTTGGAATGACCTTACAATCTTTACAATCTAAATGATCTATTTTTCTTATCAGAAAATAATCAATCTGTGTTTTACTAGATCCAATTTTATAAGTAATAATATGTTCATCTCTTTTCTTAAATAAAGTATTAGCAACTACAAAATCATAAGCTAAGGCAAAATATAATATAGTCCTACATTCTTCATTAGTCACTCAAAATCCATAACCACCATGAATAGTTTTAAAATCTTCTACCACTCTACCAACATGTTCATTTAAATCTCCCCCAATAAATATTTTTTCTTCAAGAGGTATCTTTTGTATTAATCCCTCTAATTCATTCCAAAAATTTTCTTTTGACCTTACCTCCAAACCTAGTTGAGGAGCATAGACACTTATAACATTGATAATCTTAGTATCAACAATAATCTTTAAAGCTATAATTTTATCTCCACGTCTATTAATACTTATAACATTATCCTTCAAACTTTTATCTATAATCACACTTACACCATTTCTAGTTCGACTTTTAACTGAATACCAAAGTTTAAAACCTAAACTATCAATCTCCTTGGCCTTCTCACCAATTTAGTTTCTTTAACACATAAAATATTTATCTTTCTATGAACCATAATATCTATTAATTCCATTAATTTACCAATAAGAGTACCTATATTCCAAGATCTAACCTAATTTTAGTTTCATGGACTAACTTCTTTGCCCACATCCATAATGTGGGAACCGCTTATTTAACACTTGCAGATCGCGATTTCTAGCACATTTTCAACTATTCAAGTGCATAAACTGGGGCCTAGCATTAACAATGATTATTTTGACTACAATGCTGGTTTGACTACCTAATGCAACCCTCCACTTTTGCATCCGGACTTGGGACTGACAATGGTAGTGTTAAAAAATAAGATAAACCTAAGAAAAAACCTAAATAAAATAAAACTAAACTTAAAATAAAATAAATAAATAAAATAAAATAAAGAAAAACTAAATAAAAACCTAAACCTAAAAAATAAACTTTAAAATAAAACCTAAAAAGAAATAAAAAAAATAACTTAAACCCTAAACTAAAAAAAAACCTAAACCTACAATAAAAATAAAATAAACAAAATAAAAAAAACCTAAACCCTAAACTAAAATAAACTAAACTAAAAAATGTAAAATAAACCTAAACCTAAAATAAACTAAAACCTAAAAACCTAAACTAAATAAAATAAAATAAATAAAATAAATAAAACCTAAACTAAAAAATAAAACCTAAAATAAACATAAAATAAAACCTAAAATAAACCTAAAATAAAAAAAACCTTAACCTAAAATAAATAATAAAACCTAAACCTAAAATAAAATAAAATTGAACTCACTTAAAATTAACTAAAATAAAATACCTAAACTAAAATAAATAAATAAAACTAAATAAAAATAAAAAAAAATAAAGTAAACTAAAATAAATCAAAAATAAACTAAATATACCAAATAAACCTAAACCTACTCGTTTACTTAATTTAAAAGTAAAACCTTCAACTCTAAATCATAAACCCTAAACCCTAAACCTAAACACTAAAACACTAAACCCTACACCCTAAAAAACTATAAACCATAAACCCTATACCTTGAAAGCATAGACCCTAAAATCCTAAACACTAAACCCTAAATCCTAAACCCTAATTCTAAACCCTAAACCATAAATCCTAAACCTAAACCTAAAGTAACTAAATAAATAAAAAAACTTAAACCATAAAACTTATTAAACCTAAACCTAAATGTAAACCCCAGAATGGGGAACCTTGGCAGAACATCACCATCAAGAAGTCTAGATCTAGCGTGGAGGCGAAGGCGGAGGCACTTTATCCACAGTGGTGGTGGGCTTGGAGGTGCGGTGGATATGGAGGTTATGGTGGGCGTGGTGGTTATGGGGAGGGCAGAGGTTACAATCATGGTAGTGGTGGAGGAGAGAGTGGGGATATGATGGTGGATCACACTGAGAGATCGATGTGGTTCTAATAGGAAATGGAGAAACTGAAGAATGACCAATCCAATCTAATTCTTATGGAACAATGTCTTTATAGTAGAGATGGTTCTAGTTATCTATGGTTTTTGATTTGCTCTATCGTGCTCATTTTTTATCTATATCATCATTTGCATCTTAAAAAAATTGGAGTGTTACTTGTTAAAAAAAACTAAAAACCTTAAACCCTAAACTAAATCTTGAACCCTAAACCTAAAATCTAAACCCTAAGTCCTAAATCCTAAACCCTAAAACCATAAACCCTAAATCTTAAACCTTAAACTATATACCCTAAAAAACTCTAAACCCTAAACCCTAAACCCTCAAACCCTAAACCCTAAATCTTAAACCATAAAACCTAAACCCTAAACCCTAAACCCTAAAGCCTCAACTCTAAACCACAAACCCTAAACCCTAAAGTAAACCTAAACCCTAAACCCTAAAAAGTTAATTGCCTACACCTAAACTAACTAAAACCTAAAAATAAAATAAATTAGAAAACCTAAATTGAAATAAAATAAAAAATAAAATAAAATCAAAACATAAACTAAAAATTCGTAACTGACACCTAAACCTAAACCCAAAACTAAAAAGAAAATAAAATAGAAAATAATAAAATTAAAATCTTAAATAAAATAAAAACTAAACCTGAAATAAAAATAAATAAACCTAAAATAAAAAAAAAAAATTAAATAAAAACCTAAACCTAAAAAATAAACCAAAAAATAAAACTTAAACCCTAAACTAAAAAAAACTAAACCTAAAATAAAAATGAAATAAACCTAAACCTAAACTAAAATAAACTAAATTAAAATAAATAAAACCTAAACTTAAACCTAAAACAAAGTAAACTTAAACATAAATCTAAACTAAGTAAATTGAAATAAACTAAAACTAAACCTAAACCTATAAAAATAAAACCTAAAAGATAAACCAAAAATAAAAACCTAAAATTTAAAAAAAATAAAATAAAAACCTAAACATAAACCTATAAATAAAATAAAACCTAAACCTAAACCTAAACCTAAGAAAAACTAAAATAAAAAAACCTAAACTAAAATAAATTAACCTAAAATAAATAAACTAAACTAAATAAAAATAAAAAAATAAGCCTAAATAAAGATAAAAAATAATAATAAACTAAATAAACTAAACCTACCTAATTTTAAAAAAACTAAAACTAAAAAAACCCTACCTTAAACCCTAAAACTAACACTAAACCATAAACCCTAAACCCTAAACCCTAAAACCTTAAACCCTAAACCCTAAACCCTAAGCTCTAAACTTAAACATTAACCCCTAAAACCCTAAACCCTAAACCCTAAATCCTAAAAACCTAAACCTAAACTAAATAAAACCTAAAATAAAATAAATAAAAAAACCTAAATAAAATGAAAAATAAAATAAAAAAACCTAAACCTAAACTTAAACCTATAAATAAAATTAAATTAAAAATAAAAGTTAAATTAAAATAAAATAAATCAAACCTACATTAAACTATAAAAGAAAATAAACCTAAAAATCCTAAGTAAAAAATAAACTAAAATAAATAAAAAATAAAATAAACCTAAAATAAAATAAAATAAAATAAAATAAAACCTAAACCTAAAAAATAAACTTACAAATAAAACCTAAAAATAAATAAATAATAAATCCTAAATCCTAAACAAAAAAAACCTAAAATTATAATAAACTAAATAAAATAAACTAAAACCTAAACAAAAAATAAATAAAACCTAAACTAAGCTAAAATAAACTAAACCAAACTATTTAGTTTATTTAGCATATTTTTTATTTATTTTGGTTATTTTATTTTTATTTTATTTTGGTTGATTTTATTTTATTTAGTTTAGTTTATTTATTTTAGGATTATTTATTTTAGTTTAGGTTTTTTATTTTTATTTATTTTTTAAGTTTAGGTTTCGATTTATGATTATTGTTTAGTTTAGTTTTATTTTTAATTTATTTTTTAAGTTTAGGTTTTATTTTTTAATTTTAGGTTTAGGGATAAGTTTTTATTTTATTTTTTTAGGTTTAGGTTTTAGGTTTTTATTTTAGGTTTTATTTTTGGTTTTATATTTTAGTTTAGGTTTAGGTTTATTTTTAGTTTAATTTATTTTATTTAGTTTAGTGGATTATAGATTCTTATCCCTAGTGGATCTTCTTTCCACAAATCATATAATCAATTCAAATTTAAACCTTTTCTGCAACATATTTTCTTCTTCTATGCCCTTGACATACACCCCTCACTTGTCATGTCCAATACATGTTTTATCCCCTAGTAGATCTCCCTCCATGTCCTTGACATGGAATTCTCATCAAATCTTATTTTTTCTGTTATGCACACCTTTAATACTTCAACCAAAAGCCTAATAATGCATTCATTCAAATTACATCATCTTAACATTATAATCAACATTTTATGATTTGTGATGGTGCAAGCTCAAACTAACTATACAATATCATGCTAATCATATTATAGTGTTAATTATCACACTATATTATATTATAAGATATGATATTATATTATAATTTGCTATAATATAATATATATTCTAACATTACACCTCATTAGAATCACTTAAAAGGAACAAATAACAAAATTTTCTCAAAATTTGAATAATGTTCATTTTGGATGTAAAATTCTTATTTTTCTATTAGAAATTGTACAAAATTACATAATTTTGGTTTTGTTTTTTGGCGTGAGCCAAGAATTTGGCCAAATTCTGCCATCTCAACCTTCAAATTAACATTTTTGTTAGTTTTGACCCATTGTATTATAAAAAAAATTAACACATACTAAAATGTATAATAACATTTAGTAACACACCACCACATTCTTATATATATATATATATATATATATATATATATATATATATATATATATATATATATATATATATATATATATATATATATATATATATATATATATATATATATATATATATATAAGTTATATTGTTATGTACATTATATTTTAATAACCTTTCATATAATATATTATCTTACATTACACCTTAAAATGAATCACTTTAAGAAAATATTTATAAAATTTGGTTGAAAAGTTAACATTTATTTTGGATGCAAAATTCCATTCTTTTGATTAAATGACACACCATAGCACACCCCCAATGATGTTCCCTAAATATTACCTTAAATTTGACCAAATCCATCGTCTCAGCCTATAAATTAGTATTTTTATGAATTACACCTATACAAACTTTGCTACGTCATACTATGACAAACTAAAATATGCTAAATAACAAGTAGTAATACATAATAGTAAGCTATAATGCATGATGCTACTATGTCATGGCATCCTATATTATAATAGACTATAACATATTATATTATATTGCAAATCACATCACAATGGATTTCCTAAAATAAAAAATCATAAAATTAGTATAAATAAGAAAAAAAACTATATATTTTAGTCTATCACTTACATATTTTAAGATGAAATAATATATTATAATGCCATGCTCTACCTATTATGAATTTGGCCAAATTCCACCATTTTAAAGTCTAAATCAACATTTTTATAAATAATGATAGTGTAGGCTTGACTGCATGATTATAAAATACTGAAAGAATTTAAAATGTGAAGAATAATATAATATGATATATGATGCTATATTATGCTACAACATATAATATTTATTTTGAACATAAAATCTTACTTTTCAGAATACAAGAGGTGTAGCACACCTTTGGTACTACATTATAATTCCCACTTCAAATTTAACCAATTTCATCAACTAATTTACTAAATCAGTATTTTTATGATTTATATTAATATAGACTGTAGGGCACAATAGCATAATATACTGAAACATTTCTAGACATTCTATAACATCCAAAAACACAACACTACATGCTCAAATATATGATGCTACATTATACTATGATATGATTTAGGCTTAGGGTTTAGGTTATTCAAATCTCTAATAGTCAAGGAAAGTCTCTTGAAGACCATAACTATGTCATACTACATCATTCTTTTGATCTACTCTTAATGACATATTTATTCAAGGTTTAGGGTGTTGGTTTAAGGTTAGGGTTTAGGGTTAGGGTTTAGGAGTTTAGTTTAAAGTTTAGGGTTTAGGGTTTAGTTTTAGGCTTTAGGATTTAGGGTTTAAGGTTTGGGGATTAGGATTTAAAGTTTATAATTATAAGTTTTAGGGTTTAGAGTTTTTGGTTTTAGGGTTTAGGGTTTTAGGGTTTAGGGTTTAAGGTTTAGGGTTTAGGGTTTAGGATTTAGACTTTAGGGTTTAGGGTTTATGGTTTTTAGGGTTTAGTGTTTAGTGTTTAGGGTTTAGGGTTTAATGTTTATGGTTTAGATTTAGGTTTTAGGGTTTAGGTTTAATTTTTTTTTAACAGAGAACAAATTTAGATTTAACATTTCTTCTTTTCGATTTCATCAACCAAGTAGCACCCCATGTTTTCTATGACACCAGCGATGACATAGATAAAAAATGAGCACCCATAGGGAAAATCAAAAACCCTGGATATGCAGAACTGTCTCTACTGTAAAGATAGTTCCATGAGTAGCAGAGATGATGGGTCATTCTTCGCTTTCTAGTTCCTAACCACCCCTCGAGTAGCGGGATCATCCATCATATCCCGATCTCTTCCTCCACCACCACATCTATAACCTCCATCGCTCCCTCCATAACCACCACCACTGCTCCAACCAACACCTCCATATCCACCAGCACCTCTTGATCCCCCACCACCACTGTGATAATCACAGCCTCTGACTTCGCCTCCACTGTCAGATCTAGACTAAGCCTAGTTGATGTTGATGTTCCTGCCATCAAGGTTCTGCCCATTCTTAGAGTTTAGGTTTAGTTTAGGGTTAGTTTAGAGTTTAGGGTTAGTTTAAGGTTTAGGGTTTAGGGTTGTGGGTTTTGTGGGTTTAGGTTTTAAGTTTAGGGAGTTTAGGGTTAGGGTTTAGTGGTTTAGGGTTTAGGGTTTAGTTTAAGATTTAGGGTTTAGGGGGTTTATGGTTTAGGGGTTTAGGATTTAGGTTTAGTTTAGGGTTATAGTGGTTAGTTTAGGGTTTAAGATTTAGCATTTAGGGTATTTTTTTTAAATTAAGTAAATGGGTAGGTTTAGGTCTATTTAATTTATTTAGTTTATTTTTTATTTCTTTGAGTTTATTTTATTTTATTTTAATTCAGTTATATTTTATATTTTATTTTAGTTTATTTATTTATTTTAGGTCTTTTAGTTTTTAAAGGTTTATTTTTTTGAGTTTTATTTTGTTTTTATTTTATGTTTTATATTTTATTTTAGGTTTATCTTTAGGTTTTATCTTCAGTTTAGGTTTAGATTTATTTTTATTTATTTTATTTTATTAAGTTTAGGTTTAGGTTTAGGTTTAGTTTATTTTGATTTAGGTTTTGGTTTTATTTATTTAGTTTAGTTTATTTTAGTTTAGGTTAGGTTTTATTTTGTTTTTTTTTTTCTTTAGGTTTAGGTTTTTAGTTTAGGTTTATTTATTTTTTTATTTATTTTATTTCTTTTATTATTATATTTATTTAGTTTATTTTTATTATATTAGGTTTAGTTTTATTTATTTTAAGATTTTATTATTTTTTGTTTTAGGTTTAGGTTTTATTTTATTTTAGCTTAGGTTTTTTATATATTTTATTTTTAGGTTTTATTTAGTTGATTTAGGTTTTTAGCTTTAGGTGTTTATTTTAGGGTTTAGGATTTTGGGTTTAAGGTTTAGGTTTAGGTTTTAGGTTTTAGGTTTAAGTTTTAATTTAGGGTTTAGGGTTTAAAGTTTTTTTAACAGAGAATAAATTTAGATTCAACATTTCTTCTTTTCAATTTCATCAACCAAGTAGCACCCCAAGTTTTCCGAGACACAAGCGATGACATAGATAAAAAATCTGCACCTATAGAGCAAATTAAAAACCTTAGGTAAGTAGAATCATCTCTATTGTAAAGACATAATTCCATAAGCAGCAGATCAGATCGACCGTTCTTTAATTTCCCTCGTTCCCATCAGAACCAATCCCTCCTCTCGAATAGCAAGATCTGCCATCATATCCCTGATCTCTCTTTACACCACCACCGTGGCTGTAACCTCCATCGCTCCTCTTACCTCCATAACCACCACTACTCTGACCACCACCTCTATATCCACCGACTACTGACCCCCCCCCCACCACCATAACCGGCCACGATTCGCCTCTTCACCAGGATCTGAGAGAGCCTAGTTGATGATGATGTTTCTTCCATCAAGGTTCTGCCCATTCTTAGGGTTTAGAGTTAGTTTTGGGTTAGTTTTGGATTTAGATTTTAGGGTTTATGGTTTCATGTTTGGGGATTAGGGTTTAGGGTTGTAGGTTTTAGTGTTTAGTGGTTTAGGTTTAGGTTTGTGGGTTTAGTTTAGGTTTAGGGTTTAGGGTTTTAGGGTTTAGGGGTTTTTGTGGTTTAGTTTAGTTTAGTGTTTAGGTTTAGTCAAGATTAGGGTTTGGGGTTGTATGTGGTTTAGGAGGAGTTGTTTTGGGTTTAGTTTTAAGATTTAGGATTTGATTGTGAATTTGGCTGGGTAGGTAAAAGGAAAAGGGGTTCTGATTTGGTTTGATTTATATTCATTTGATTTGGATGATTTGAATACCAATTTCATAATGTGATGGAATAAGTGATTTATAAAAGAAAACACTTGGCTTTGGGTTGATTTGAAGGGTTTGGCTGAGCTTATGGATGTGATTCATAAGGCTTAGGAAGGTTTTGGATTTGGAATTAATCATGGGTTTCAATCATCTAGAATTATAGTTGTATTTAGAATTGATTTTGGATTTGAATCATTCAATTGAGTTGGGATTGATTTGAGATTTGAGAAAATCAATTGAGTTGGGATTGATTTGTGATTTGATTTGGATTGGTTTGAAGGAGTATACATGGGCTAGATTTGAGCTATAGGGTAAATTGTTGCCTTAAATCCCTAATGCATAGCCTAATCCTATGATAAACCCTTCTAAGTCTCTAGGGTTAGGTTAAGTGTTCACCAATCACTAGAAGTGTCTCAAGACTAAGGAACTCTTAGTGTCTAGAGGAGTCCTTTGTCTAAGATGGAGAAGTTGTGAGATCACTCCAAAGTGAGGTCAACAATGACCATGCAACCCTTTAACCCATATAAACCCAAACTAGCCAAATTGCAACCTAAGCCAAATCCCTTAAAACTAACGATTCATACCAAATCAAAATCAATATTTGAATATGACTTGACCTTCAATTGAGTCAAACCAAACCCAATTGGCCCTCTTGACTCAAGTTGACCAAAATAGACTTAAAAGACCAAATTAGTTCAAATAAAAATATAAACCAAATTGATTGCAACAAATGGATCAAGTTTATTCTAAACTAATTATTGAACTTGACCAATGCTATGATTTGACTCAATTGAACCCAATTGACCTACTTAGCCCAAATTGATCTAAAGGTTTAACTTGGCCTAAATCAAAACTAAATCCAAATTAATTAAAACCAAAGCCTATAATCATCTTCAATTGGTCAACAAAACCCAAACCAACACCCAACCCAAGCCAATTTGGCCAAATTGGTCAAATTAGTCAACTTAACCCATTTGACCCAAATAAATTCAAATGAGCCAAAATCAAATCTAAGCCAAACTAAACCAAACCAATTGAACCAAAATATCCCAAATGATCATATGAACTTGACCCAACCCTTGGTTTGATTCAATTTGACCAATTGGTCAACTTGATCCAACCTAACCCAATTTGACCTAAATGAGTCAAATTAAGCCAAACCTAACTAAATCAACTCCAATTGACTTGAAATTTGGGCTAACCCATTTTGGTTCATTTCAAAATCCCAATGCCAAATAATAATTCTAACCTTGGGTCAAGGGCATCACATGAGACAAACTGCACATGTAAGTAGTCATTTCCATTCCTTGGCCACTTGGTAATCTCCTAATGATCTTCTTAGGGACTAGGACGCTGCCCAACTTGACCCAAGGGGTTGTTGGGTCGACCATGACCCATGTAAGGTGAAATCACCTCACCCTTCACATTAGAGCCATGATTCCTCCTTGTCAGCTACCTCCACACCTTCAACCAACCATGCCGAGCCAACTCACCTCCTCCCTGTCACCCACGACTCCCTGAGATGGTTGGACTGCCACTAGAAGCCAAACCTGATCCCACCATCCAATCATGATGAAAAGAGGTATACACCCCCTTGTTTCAACTCAGTCACACACAAAAATCATTCCTCAAGAGTCCTAGCTACCCAAGATGACCCACTAGAGCCATTCCCTAAGCTCCCAAGCTCGTTCCTCGATCAAAAAATACCATTCCCATCCATATTGAAATTGGACACTCCCATTTTTGACATAACTTCACCATTTCTCCATCAAACTAAAATTAACTTTTCATAGACCTTCCCTAGGTATCGTTGAGCAAGAGAAAGTCATCTCCCAAGCATCCCTGGGACTTCAATCAAAGTTAAGCTCCAAATCATTGGTTCATGGCCTTCTGAGTGAACGTCGAGGAATTTATCCAATTGTTGCTCAATAGGACTTCATCTCCACTAGATGAAGCTTTCATAATCATTTGACCCATCGATCTTGAGCTCCGGTAAGGTATGTCTCCAAAACCGATCCTTAGACAAAAAAGGGTTGGAGGTTTTTGAAGAAGACTTGCATCTCGTTGGATCTTGACCGTTGGATCCCCTCCAATCGATGTCGTGAAGGTGTGGGATCCTTTTGGACTTGATCTAAGCTCGGGTAAGCTTGGATCAAGTGAGTAATGGAGGACATAGTCCATTCTTCTTCACTCGCATGATGTTAGATCACACATCATCCATTTCACATGATAAAAATAGACGATCGTGATTAGATCCACTAGATCGATCTGATTTAACCCTATTAAGCAATGGGACTAATCACAGAGATTGAATAGCAAATGAGAAAGCATGTTCGCCGTCGCCACATAGGCTCTGAGTCGGATAAGTTTTAAGTAGCCAATCTCACGGTGCCACGTGGAAAGCTAGCCGCACCAGTGCGCCATGTGGCACTAACAGGATTAGGCATTAATTAGGTTTAATTAATCATTTTTAATGGCTAAAAGTTATAAAACTCATAAAAAATCATAGAGATATAAAAAATTGCAAATAAATACTCATTTTATAAGTATTTCAAAGGAGAATTAATTAAAAATGATATAAACTAATTTTGAATAGTAATTAAAGTTTAATTATAAATTAATTAGCTTAATTACTCCTTGACTAATTAAGCAATTAATCCTAAATATTGGGTTAATTTAATGGGATGACCTCGCCTTGTATGATTTTCATAGGATTTATTGCTCACTTAATTAGGAAAATTGACTAATTAAATCTTAACTACTCTTTTAATTAATGATTAATAAATCCCATGAATAGTGATAAATTGGTTAATTAAGTTTATTAATCATTATTCAATAGTAAGTGAACTAAGGAATAGGGTTGGGACCCCTTTCCCTAAGTTCATTTCACCCTTTTTAAAATGAAATTAATTTAGATTTAACTAATTAATTAAATTACTTAATCAAATTGAAATCCCTTAATTAATTAAATCATGGGGTAGATTTTTAGGTGTTTAATAACCTAAAGGAGTTTAATGAAATTATGGTTAGTCTGCATGTGTGGAAAAACCATAAGAGTAGTTAATTAAATTCTTTAATCTAATTAATAATTATTCACGAGCCAATTACATTTGGCCCCTTTATTTCCTACGATCATTGTAAGTTTATTTTCCATGCATATCATGTTGGCTCATAATTATTTAGTTAATTACTTCAATGTGACATAAGTAAGGGTAATTAATTCATCTAATTAAGGGTTAAACTGAAATAACCCATAAAATAAACTTAATTACATTTCCTTAACTTAAAAATAAAACCACTAATGTGGGAATGGGTTTAAAACAACAAGTGATGATTTCTCTTCTCCTCTTTAAATCAAATCTAACACTTAATTAATAAAGAAGCTTTGGTTTGATTTAAATAATTTTATTTTATTTGATTGTCCTTAAGAACTAGTTTGGTTGAATGAATCACATGTTGATATCTGATTGGAATCTTTTCAATCATGTTAAATTTGGTATGTCATTTGAAATCATGCATCCATCTTTTGAAAATCAAGTAAAATAAAATGGTTTCCTTTATGTAAGCTTCCATGTGTTGATTTAATTTAATATATGCATTGCTATTATCACTATTAAATCCAAATATATTTTTCAAAAGCTTATAAATGAATAATAATATGTGTTATGATGCTAGTTATAAATACATAAGAAATGCATGTTCTTATAGCTTAAGTGTATGAATGTTGACCTCTTTTTCCTCTATTCATGTGTTGATTTATATAAGATTGAATGGTAATGAGTATATAGTCTAGACATCCCGGGAACACGAGGCTTTAGCTGGCCCCAAAGAGGTTAATTGATTACATCACTTCCCTAGTTTAACAACGGCATGTACCCATTTGATTTCATTCTTATGTATTTCAACATTAAAATTTGGATAGAGCTTCAATTCATAAATATAAATGATTCAATCAAAAAAATTATACAATCTTTGCATGGTTTTCTTTCCCTCATTTATGTATACATCCATGTGTGTCCATGAAAAGCAATTTCTTATGTCCTTTTTGCATAATAATTTGGATAAAGTTTTAAATTAATATGTTTAAATAATTCAATCAAATATAATATAAATTCTAAACATACACATACATTCATAATTTAAAGGTGCTAAAATATGTTGCATGTGTAAATACACTAAAATGCTAAAGTGTAAGCCCTAAACCCCAAACCCTAAACCCTAAACCTTAAACCCTGAACATCAAACCCTAAACCCTAAAAATCCAAAAACCTAAAAACCTAAACCTAAACTAAATAAAAGCTAAAAATAAAATAAATAAAAACTAAACCTAAATAAAATAAAATAAAATAAAAACATAAACTAAAACCTAACCTAAACCTAAACCTAAGCCTAAACTTAAACCTTAAATTAAAAAAAAATTTAAAAAATAAAAACTAAACTAAAATGAAATAAATAAAAACCTAAACTAAATTAAAAAAAATAAAATAAACATAAAAAGAAAAAATCTAAATAAAATAAAAACTAAACATAAAATAAAAAGAAAACATACCTAAAATAAAATAAAATAAAAACCTAAACCTAAAAATAAAACCTAAAAATAATTAAATAAAAAATCTAAACATTAAACTAAAAAAAACACGTAACTCTAAAATAGTTAAAATAAAATAAACCTAAACCTAAACTAAAATTTACTAAAATAAAATAAATAAAACCTGTACCTAAAATAAAGAAAACCTAAACCGTAAACTAAATTGAATAAAATAAACTAAAAATAAACCTAAACCTAAACTAAAAAATAAAACATAAAACTAAACCTAAAATGAAAACCTAAAACCTAAACATATGAAAATAAAATAAAAACCTAATCCTAATCTTAAAAATAAAAAAATAATCCTAAACCTAAAAATGAAAATTAAAATATAACTAAACTAAAAAACAAACATAAACCTAAACCAAAACCTAAAATAAAAAACCTAAACTAAAATAAATAAACCTAAATTAATTATACTAAACTTAATAAAAATAAAAACTAAACCTAAATAAGAATACAAAAAATAAAATAAACTAAAATATATGAAATATAAACTAAATAAATCTAAACCTACTACTTTTCCTAATTAAAAAAATAAACCTTGAACCCTAAACCTACAACCCTAAACCCTAAACACTAAACCCTAAAACCCTAAACCATAAAACCTAAACATTAAACACTAAACCCCAAACCCAAAACCCTAAACCCTAAACCATAAAACCTAAACCCTAAAAGCCTAAAAACCTAAACCTAAACTAAATAAAACCTATAAATAATATAATTAAACAAACATAAACAAAAATAAAATAAAATAAAATAAAATTCTTAACTAAAACCTAAACCTAAACCTAAATCCAAAGCTAAAATTAATAATTTAAAACTAGACTAAAATAAAACTAATAAAAATCTAGAGTAAACTAAAAACTAAAATAAACTTAAAAACAAAAACCTAAATAAAATAAAAATAAAATAAAATAAAAACTAAATAAAAACCTAAACCTAAAAAATAAACCTAAAAATAAATAAAAAATAAAACCTAAACCCGAAACTTGAAAAAAACCAAAACCTTAAAAAACAAAATAATATAAACATAAATTGAAACTAAAATAAACTAAATTGAAATAAATAAAACTCGAACCTAAACTTAAAACAAACTAAACCTAAAAATAGAAAACCTAAATCTAAAAAATAAAAGAAAATTAAAACTCAATTAAAAAATAAACCTAAACCTAAAAATAAACCAAAATAAAAACCAAAATTAAAATAAATAAACTTAAAATAAATAAATTATACTAAATAAAAAAAATAAAACTAAATAAATAAAATAAAAAAAACTAAAATAAAGAAAATTAAATAAACTTATACCTACTGGTTTACTTAATTTAAAAGAATAATTAAAATAAATAGTATAAAATAAACCTAAACCTAAACTAAAATAAATTAAACTAAAATAAATAAAACTTAAACCTAAACCTAAACTAAGTAAAATAAAATAAACTAAAATAAACAAAACCTAAAAACAAACTAAACTAAAATAAATAAAACCTAAACCTAAACCTAAAATAAACTAAACTAAATCCAAAAGCTAAACCCTAAATAAAATAAAATAACCTAAAAATAAACCTAAACCTAAACTAAAAAAATAAAACCTAAAAATAAACCTAAAATAACAACCTAAAACCTAAACCTAAAAAAAAGAAAATAAAAACCTAAACCTAAACCTAAACTAAAAAATAAACATAAATATAAACCTAAACATAAAAAATAAACTTAAAAAACCTGAATAAAAATAAATTAAATTAAATAAAAATAATAAAATAAAACTAAATAAAAATGAAAAAATAAAATAAACTAAAATAAATAAAAAAATAAACTAAATAAACCTAAACCTACTTGCTTAATTTAAAATAAAAACCTAAACTAAAACTTGAACCCTAAACCTAAAACCTAAAACCATAAACCCAAACTAACTAAACTATACCCTAAACCATAAACCAAAACCCTAGAACCCTAAATCCCAAACCTAAAATCCTAAAACCCTAAACCACAAATCCAAAACCTTAAACCCTAAACCTTATACTCTAAACCCTAACCTAAACCCTAAAAATACTAAACCATAAAGATTAAACACTAAACCTAAACCTTAACCCTAAACCCTAACACTAAACCCTAAACCCTAAAACCCTAAACCCTAAACCTTAAACTAAATAAAACTTAAAGTAAACTCCTAAACTAACCTAAACCCTAAATTCTAAACCTATAACCTAAACCTAATCAGAACCCTAAAAAACCTAAAAATTAACTAACTAAATACTAATCCCTAAACCCTAAACTATAAACCTCAAACCTAAAATACTAAACCCTAAACTCTAAACCTAAACCCTAAACCCTAAATCTAGTAAATTAAAATATAAACCCTAAATCGGTAAAACACTAAACCATAAACTAACACTAAATCTTAAGCTAACAAAAAACCCTATACCCTATACCCTAAACCCTAAAAACCCAAAACCCTAAACCCTAACCTAAACAAACCTAAAAAAAGCATAAACTCTAAAATCCTAAGCCCTAAACCTTAAACACTAAACCCTAACCCCAAACCCTAAACCCTAAGCTGCAAACACTAAAACTAAACTTAAAGTATCTAAATAAATTTAAAAATAAACCTAAACCCTAAAACCTAAAAAACATAAACCTAAACCTAAACCCAAAGAATCGACAAAACCTTGATGGAACATCACCGTGCCACATCTCTAAGGAGGAGGTGAAGCGATACAGCTTATCAGTGGTGGTGGGGGATCCGAGGTGTTGTTGGATATGGAGGTGGTTCGAGTGGTGGTAATGGAGGCAGGAGATGGAGGTTACCGTAGGTGAGGGAGGATATGATGGTGGATCCCACTACTCAAGAGGCCAGGGTGGTTCTATTGGGAACAGGAGAAATTGAAGAATGATCGATCCTATCTGCTACTCATGGAAATTTATCTTTATAGTAGAGACAGTTCTAGCAATCTAGGGTTTTCAAATTGCTCTATTGGTGCTCATTTTTTATCTTAGTCGTTGCTTATGTCATAGAAAACTTGGGTGCTACTTGGTTAATGAAATCAAAAAAAAAAATTGTTGAATCTGAATTTATTTTCTATTAAAACAACTGTAAACCCTAAGCCCTAAACTAAAAATTAAACCCTAAACCCAAAACTTAAACCCTAAACCCTAAACCTTAAACCTTAAACCTTAAACCCTAAAAACCCTAAACCATAAAAACTAAACCCTAAACCATAAAAACTAAACCCAAAATCATAAACCCTAAACTCTAAACCCTAAACTTTAAACCCTAATCCCTAAACCCTAAACCTTAAACCCTAAAACCTTAAATCTTAAACCTTAAACCCTAAACCCTAAGACCATAAACCCTAAACCGTAAAACTTATAACCTACAACCCTAATCCCTAAACCCTAAACCTCAAACCCTAAATCCTAAACCTTTAAACTAAACCAAATCTTAAATAATTAAAACCTAGGTTAAAACCTAATGCTAGAGTGACTTTGAGATTTTAATACCCTAAACCCTAACCCTAAATTATATTATAATACCATATTATTATAGTATAATTTAGCATCATATATTTGAGCATGATATGTTTTTTGGATGTTATAAGATGTTTTGAAATGTTTTAGTATATTATGGTATTATGCGCTATAGTCTATATTAATATAAATCATAAAAATAATAATTTAATAAATCAGATGATGAAATTATTTAAATTTGATGTGGGTATTAGGTTGTAGTACCAAAAGTGTGCTACACCACTTGTAATCTAAAAGGTAAGATTTTATGTTCAAAATAAATATTATATGTTGAGTATAGCATCATCATATATCATAATATATTATTTTGTGCATTTTAAATTATTTTAGTATTTTACAATCATGTAGAGCTAGCATTATTTATAAAAATGTTGATTTAGACTTTAAAATGGTGGAATTTGGCCAAATTCATAATAGATAGAGCAAGGAATCATAATATATTATTTCAATTTAAAATATATAAGTGATACGACTAAAATATATAGTTTTTTATTATTTAGAAAAATTTTATGATTTTTTATCTTACCCAATCCCTTGTGATGTGATATGAAATATAATATATTATAATATGTTATAGTGTATTATAATATAGGATGCCATAACATAGTGTAGCATCATGCATTATAGTATACTATTTTGTATTACTACTTATTTTTTAGCATAATTTAGTTTGTTATAGTATGATGTAATAGAGTTTGTACTAGTATAATTCATAAAAATACTGATTTATAGGATGAGATGATGGGATTTAGCCAAATTTAAGGTAAGCTTTAAGGAACATCATTGGGGTGTGCTGTGGTGTGTCATTTAATAAAAAAAAAAATAGAATTTTGCATCCAAAATAAATGTTCATTTTTTAACCTAATTTTATAAATTTTTTGCTTAAAGTGATTCATTTTAAGGTGTAATGTAAGACAATATATTATATGAAAGCATAAAATATAATGTATATTACAATATAACTTCACATATATATGAATGTGGTGGTGTGTTACTAAATGTTATTGTACATTTTAGTATGTTTTAGTTTTGTTATAATACATTGGGTCAAAACTCACAAAATGTAAATTTGAAGGTTGAGATGGAAGAATTTGACCTAATTCACTACACACTAAAAGAAGCAACACCAAAATTATGCTATTTTGTACCATTTCTAATAGAAAATAATAATTTTACATCCAAAAATGAACATTATTCATATTTTAAGAAAATTTTATTATTTGTTCTTTTAAGTGATTTTAATGAGGTGTACTATTAGACAATATATTATATTATAGCAAATTAGAATATGACATCATATATTATAATATAATATTGTGTTAATTAACACTATAATATATTTAGAATGATATTGTATAGTTAGTTTGAGCTTGAACCATCACAAATCATACAATGTTGATTAAAATATTAAGATGATGTAATTTGAGCGACATTGTTAGGATTTTGGTTGAAGTATTAAACATGTGCATAAGAAGAAAAATATGATTTGATGGGAATTCCATGTCAAAGGGATGGAGGGAGATCCGTTAGGGAATCGCACATGCATATAACATGACATGTGAGGGGTCTATATCGAGGGAATAGAAGAATAAAATCTGCTGGGAATAAAGTTTGAATTTGATTTGATTATATTATTTGTAGAAAAAGATTCATTGGAGATAAGAATCTATAATCCACCATGGATTAATATTAAATCAACTTTAATTTATTTTATTTTAATTGATGTGGAGGCATATCTACTAGAGATATGGGCTCAAGTTCGCTAGGGATTTAGTATATGAACCTTCCACTAGGGAAGCAGGTTTGGGCCATCCGTTGGGGATTGGGATTTGAGTTTGATTTCTTATATTTTTTTGGGGATGTAACTATTTGGAATAAGAGTTTGGTTGGATTTGTTTAATTTAAACTCACTAGGGTAGTTGCTTTAATTTGGCTCCATTAGGGAGGCTGCTTTTAAATTTGAATTATTTTCTTGACTTATTTATATAGGATTTGGGGATCCACTAGGGAGAAGGGTATGATTTAACTCCATTGGGGAAAATCATGTTGGATTTAATTTAATCTAAGTTAATGTATGGTCTCTATCGGTGTGCAATGGACCCACTCAGAAGGGGCTATACCAACCTTGGCCTACCTCTAGTTTACAAATACAAAGGGATAGTCTACCGACTGCGGGATAAAGCTTGCAAACCTAAGGGGTTTCCTTTCGGTGTTCAATGACTATGTTAGGAAGAAGTCATAGCAGACTTACATCTTCCAAAATAAGGAGCAACCACTAGGGTGACCTTTTGGATGCACAATAAATCAAACCTGACCTAGGGTGACTACTGAGTGAATGCCACTGGGGACTTATTTCAACTCAAAAGTAGTCAAGATTAATTTTATCTTAATTTCATGTGATTTAATATGGTTTGTTTGGTTTAGTTTGATTTTCAATTTAGGGCATATCTACTGGGGATGTGAGCTCAATCAAATTTGATAGATTTAATTTATGGACCATGTCGGTGTGCGATGGACCCATTGAGAAGGGGCTATATCGAATTTGTCCTATCTCAGATTTATAAATCCAAAGGGATAGCCTACTAGCCATGGGGTAGAGCTAGCCAACTTAAGGGGTTACCTTTTGGTATGCAATGATTGACATCTTCTAAAGCAGGAAACAACTGCTGGGGTGATTTATTGGTGGCCCAAAAAATAGAGCCCAACATAGTGGTGACTACTGAGTGAATGCCACTCGAGACAATTATGAACTCAAGAGTAGTCAGGCGAGTATTATAGATAGTTTTACTAACACTGCCCTAAAGATAGGATGCCTATTTGGGAAAAGGTACCACTAGTGGTGTCCTCTTAATCCACAAGTGAATATATATTTTGTTCATATGTTTGTATGGACCTATTGTGTGTGAGGGACCACCGAGAAGGGATATACTTAACCTATCTCAGATTTACTGGGCCATTGAAGAATCTGTACATCCACAAGATGAATTCTCCAACCATATGAATGGTTTCTAGAAAAGGGGAACTGTCCAATCCGATATTAGTAGGGGTAGTGTCTAAATGGTGTCACAAAATACATGATCTAAATATAGTTCATGAGTCTTTTGGGCTTATCCGAGCTTTGGAAAAGAAAGCCTATAGGTGTATGGTGGCCAACTCAAAGAGAAAGCATAGCAGACTTACATCTACCATGAGTGGTGTATCCTAAGGTGCGAGAACCAACCAACCTAAAGAATATTAAAATATAATGTACATAATAATGTAACTTCACATATATATGAATGTGGTGGTGTGTTAATAAATGTTATTGTATATTTTAGTATGTTTTACTTTTATTATAATACATTGGGTCAAAACTCAAAAAAATGTTAATTTGAAGGTTGAGATGGAAGAATTTGGCCGAATTCATTGCACACAAGAAGCAACACCAAAATTATGCTATTTTGTACCATTTCTATTAGAAAAATAACAATTTTACATCCAAAATGAACATTATTCATATTTTGAGAAAATTTTTATTTGTTCCTTTTAAGTGATTCTAATGAGGTATAATGTTAGAAAATATATTATATTATAGCAAATTATAATATAACATCATATATTATAAAATAATATAGAGTGTTAATTCACACTATAATATGTTTAGCATGATATTGTATAATTAGTTTGAGCTTGCACAATCACGAATCAGAAAATGTTGATTACAATCTTAAGATGATGTAATCTAAACGAATACATTGTTAGGCTTTTGGTTGAAGTATTAAAGTTGGGCATAAGAGAAGAAATAAGATTTGATGACAATTCCATGTCAAGGACATGGAGGGAGATCCACTAGGGGATCACACATGCATTGGACATGACATGTGCGGGGTCTATGTCGAGGGAATAGAAGAAGAAAATCTATTGAGAATAAGGTTTGAATTTGATTTGATTATATGATTTATGGAAAGTAGATCCACTGGAGATAAGAATCTATAATTCACCAGCGATAAAATCAAATTGACTTTAATTTGTTTTATTTTAATTGATGTGGAGGCACATCTGAGATATGGGCGAGTCGGATGGTATGTGAACCTTCCACTAGGGAAATAGGTTCATGCTATCCCTGGGATTAGATTTGTGTTTGATTTCATAGATTTTTTTTGGGGATCCACTAGGATAATAGTTTGGTTTGATTTCTTCTATTTAGACTCTAATGTAGAGTTGGTTTAATTTGGCTCCAGGAGATTGGTTTTGAATTTGATTTGTTTCTTTGACTTGTTTATATATGATTTGGGGCTCCATGGGGAGAAGGTGTGATTTAACTCCATTGAGAAAAATTAGATTAGGTTTAATTTAATCTAAGTTAATGTATGGCCCTATCGGTGATGGACCCGAGAAATATATAGCTTGACCTACCTCAGGTTTACAAATCCAAGGGATAGTCTAACTACAGGGTAGAGCTAGCCAACCTAAGGGGTTGCCTTTCGGTGTGTAATGGTTGTGTACTAGGAAGAAGGCATAACATCCTTACATCTTCCAAACAAGGAACAACCACTGTGGTGACCTGTTGGATGCTCAAGAAATCAAACCTAACCTAGCACGACTACTAAGTGAATTCCACCGGGGACTTATGTCAGCTCAAAAGTAATCAGGATATATTTTATCTTAATTTCATATGATTTTATATGGATTGTTTGCTTAGTTTGGTTTCGAATTAAGGGTATATCTGCTGGGGATGTGAGCTCAATCAAATTTGTTAGATTTAATTTATGGACCATGTCGATGTGTGATGGACACACTGAGAATGGGCTATATCATACTTATCCTTTCTTAGATTTACAAATCCAAAGGGATAGTCTACTGGTCGTGAGGTAGAGCTAGCCAACATAAGGGGTTTCCTTTCGAAGTGCGAGGGTTGTCCTAGGAAGTAGGCGTAGTAGACTTACATCTTTTTAAAGCAAGGAATAAACCGGGTGACCTATTGATCACAAATAGGGGTTACTACTAAGTGAATGCTGCTAGGGACTTATATCAACTCAAGAGTAGTCAGACAATTCCTACAGGGAGTTTTACTGACACTACCCTAAAGATAAGATGCTTGCTTGGGAAAAGGTACCGTTAAGGGTGTCTTCCTAATCGACAAGTGAATATATATTTTGTTTATATATTTGCATAGACCCTGCTGATGTACGAGGGATCACACTGAGAAGGGGCTATGTTGGCCTTCACCTATCTCAAATTTACTATACAAAGGGAGAATATGCACATCAACAAGATGGATTCTCTGACCACATGGGTGGTTAATAAGAAAGGGGAACTATTTAATCTGATAGTAACCTAGGTAGTGTCTAAATGGGGTTGCAAAGGCTATGATCCAAATATAATTCTCACAAGGGAGGTGCTACTAGGGGTATTATCTTGAGCCATGGAAAACAAAGCCTATGAATGTATGGTGGCCAACTCAAGGAGAAAGCATAGCAGACTTACATTTGCCATGAGCAGTGTATCCTAAGGTGCGAGAATAAACTAACCTAAGGTGTATTTATTAACATGAGTGGTTTATCCATCAGCATAGTGAGAACCAACTAACCTAAGGTGCTTATCGGTGTGCAATGATCAATCTAGAAATATTTCCATGTAGGCTTACAACTTTCTAAGTAGAATCATGGGATAATCTCTATCATAGGCATATGCTCGACCTAGAGCTACTAAGGGGAGCCTTGAGGAAGGACTAGACCCAGATTTGAAGCAGTCATGAGGGAAGGAGCCACTAGGGGACTTATCCTAAACCTCAAATATACTCAACCTTGGCAGTGCACAAAGGCTAATCCAAGAAGAAAGCGTAGTAGACTCACATCCTCTTAAACGAAGCTAACATGAGGTAGCTTATCAGCGACGTAGTAATGCCTACCAAACTAACAAGATGCTCATCAATATGAAGTGGCCAAGTAAGAAAGAAATCCAAAGAAGACTTACATTCTCAAAAGCAAGAAGTCCACTAGGGTGATAAACTAGCAGGTAGCGTCACCGACCTAGAAGCGACTTCTAAGTGAGTACCACTGGGGCATTATCTCAACTCAGAGTAGCCCGAGATAAAAGATATGTATTTATTTTATATGTTAGTGCATAGTTTATGTTTATGTTATGTCGATGAAGGATAGGATGATGCTCGGGTTTGCTACACATACCCTAAACACATCATGGTGGATTATCAAACAAGATTACTTTCAACATGGAAGAGATTGAATTCGAAATGGAATTTTAATTGATGATAATTATTTATTTCTTTAAGTATAGCCCATTGATTAGAAGCATTGGGCACTCTCCCTTATGATTAATAAGCTGATAAGATCCTCCTTGGTAGGCTTTCTCTATAGCAAAGTGCCTTCCTAAGTGGGTTCAAACTTGCCTCCCATGGTACGATGGGCAACAATCTGTCTCCTTAGAACTAAAATAAGCTCTTTTACTTGGAAAGCTCTAGGACAGACCAACTTCTTATGAGCTTGAATCATTTTAGCTTTGTAAAACTTAAGATTTTGGCAATAATCTGTCTCCTTAGAACTAAATTGAGCTCCCTTACTTGAAAAGCTCTAGGACGACCAATAGTATCCTAGTCTTTGATCTTGGCTTTAATCTTCAGACCAGATTGGTTGGCTTCAGATAATCCTGTGGGTACCTCAGTCATGATATTAAGGGCTTCATGCTTGTCTAAATAATGTAACCACATATGATGACCCGCACAAGACACCATCCACAAGAAGAAGTATCCGCTTCATCTGGGTGGGACTTCTCTTGAGGTAGTTTACCTTTATTTAGGTAATCCATGAATGGTTGCCTCCTCCTCATCCGACTTGGTAATGGCAACTTTTTTTTCAAGAGAGTTCTTTTTGATGATTTCAATATCAATAAGGAATAAGACTTGTCTAATTTGAACTTTTATTGATATGAACTTATCCTCCAGACATGCCAACTCCTTGGCAAGCTTGGCTAAAGCATACGCTATGATGTTCTCTCCTTGAGGAATCTTATTAATGGTAACCTCTTGGATTTGGGCCAACAACTCCATGGTGTACTTATGGTGGTGATGTAGCTTAGGCTTTATAACCTTATAAGACCCAGCAATTTGGTTGATAACTAGCTAAGAATTCTCAAAGATGTTGATGTTATGGATGCTTAGAGTAATGGTTAGCTCATAGCGAATATATTTGACTTCGTTATTGGTACAAAGATTGGACAGATGATATGAGAATCTCATCACATCACAGTCCAGAGTTAAGAGAACTAGTCCTACCACGCCTTTTTTAGAATAGTTGATTGTGATTCTTTTCCTCTTTGGGAGGAATCCATGCCATCAAAGTACATTTCCAGTGGTGAATGCTAGTATCCCCTAAGTTCATGATTTATTCATGGAGGAGATCATCATTAAGTAGAGAATCAATAAGAAGTGGGTGTGCTACTAAGAAATCACTAGTGCTTGTCCTTTCATTACGGTACAAAGGTAATGTCAATCTACTAGAGGATCATGGATCTAACCGTGGATAGCATCGACAGTGTAATGAGATATTATAGTGGATTGATCTTACAGATTAAGTTCACCTTATGAGGAAGCTAAGATTAAATATAGGTAATGCTTCTTAATTGGTGGATAATTATCCGTAGCAAGGATTAGACGATGGCTAAGATAGTATAGTGTGTTTTCCTTCCCTTCATCATTAGCTTAGGCCAACAAAGCACCAATGGAGTCATCTAACATAGTAGTGTAAAGTATGAGTAGCTTGCATACGATAAGGGCTGCTTGAACCAACAACATCATCAAGTAATGCTTGATGTCTTTGAAGGCATGCTCACACTTGTCATCCCACTTGAACTTGGTGTTATTTTTGATAAGTGCTGAGAATGGCTGACATCTTCCTGATATGTTTGATATAAAGCATCTTAGATACTCCAACCGACCTTAGAATGATCTGAGTTGAGTTAAACTTTTATGGGGTGGCATTTCTAATATAGCCTTGATCTTCTCCAGATCGATTTAGATTCCCTACTATCGGACAACAAACCCAAAGAATTTCTTTGAAGCTACTCCAAATGCACATTTCAGGGGGTTCATATTGAGGTTAAAGTGTCTTAACTATTCAAAAACTGCTCTCAAGTCAAAGAGATGGTCATCCTTTTCTCTACTTTTAACCACAAGATCATCGACATAGTACTTGACTTGATGATGAATGAGTTCATCAAATATTCAAGTCATAGCCCACTGGTACGTAGTACCGACATTTTTAAGGATGAAATGCATGACCTTATAGTAATAAATTCTGATCGACAGTTCTAAATGTTGTGTTTCTTTCATCTTCAGGTGCCATCTTTATTTGATTATATCCAGATGAGCCATTCATGAAAGAGAAGACTACATGAGATGAGGCAATGTCCACTATCAACTTTGGGATTGATAGTGGAAATTCATCTTTTGGACATGCCTTATTTAAATCCCTAAAATCAAAGCATAAATAAAATAAAAAATAAAAACAAATTAAATAATAAACTAAAAAAATAAAATAAACCTAAAAATAAAAAATCTAAATAAAATCAAAATTAAACATAAAATAAAAATAAAATAAACCTAGAATAAAATAAAAAACTAAATACAATCCTAAACCTAAAAATAAACTTAAAAACTAAAACCAAAAATAAATAAAAATAAAACTTAAACTTAAACTAAAAAAAAAAATGTAACACTAAAATAAAGAAAATAAAATAAACCTAAACTTAAACTAAAATAAACTAAAATAAAATAAATAAAATCTAAACCTAAACTTAAAAAAATAAAAAACCTAAACCTAAAAATAAATAAATAAAACCTAAAACCTAAAAAAAATAAAATAAAAACTAAAACCTAAAACCTAAACCTAAAAATAAAATAAATATAAAACTAAATTAATAAATAAACCTAAACCTAAACTTTAACTTAAAAAAGAAACTAAAATAAGAAAACCTAAAATAAATAAATAAACCTAAAATAAATAACTAAATTAAATAAAAAAATAAACCTAAATAAAATTAAATAAAATAAAATATACTAAATAAACTAAATAAATTGAATAAAGTAAACCTTTAATTTACTTAATTTAGAAAAAAAATAAGAAAATCAAAATCAAAGAAAAATTAAAATATACTAACCCTAAACTAACCATAAACCTAAACCCTAAACCCTAGTTACAACCTAAACCCTAAACCCTAAACCCTAAAAACCTAACACCTAAACCTACCCTAAACACTTCCTAAACTACAACCCTAACTAAACCCTAAACCCCCCAAACCCTAAAAACTCTAAAACCTAAAAACAAACTAATAAACCTAAAGTAAATAAAAGACCTACCTAAATAAAAAATAATAAAATAAAATAAAACTAAACTAAAACCAAACCTAAACCTAAACCAAATGTAAAAAAAATAAAATAAAATCTAAAATTAAAATTAAACTAAAATAATGTAAATAAAACCTAAACTAAACTAAAAATAAATAAATAAAACCTAAAAATAAATAACCTAAATAAAATAAAAACTAAATGTAAAATAAGAAAAACTTAAAATAAAATAAAATAAAAACTAAAATAAAACCTATACCTAAAAAAAAACTTAAAAATGAATAAAAAATAAAACTAAAACCCTAAAAAAAAAACCTAAGCCTAAAATTAACAAAATAAAATAAACCTAAACCTAAACTAAAATAAACTAAACTAAAATAAGAAAATCTAAACCTTAACCTAAAATAAACTAAACCTAAATCCTAAACTAAATAAAATAAAATAAATTAAAAATAAAACTAAATCAAAACTAAAAAATAAAATGAAAAATAAACCTAAAATGAAAACCTAAAACCTAAACATAAAGAAATAAAATAAAAAACTAAACCTAAACCTAAAATTAAAAAATCAAACCTATACCTAAAAAATAAATAAAAAATAAAACTAAACTATAAAATAATGATAAACCTAAACCTAAACCTAAAAAATAAACTAAAATAAAAAAAACCTAACAGAAATAATTAAGCTAAACTAAATAAAATAAAAATCAACCTAAATAAAATAAATAAAATAAATTAAAATAAATGAAAGTAAACTGAATAAACTAAATAAACCAAAATCGTTTGGTTTACTTAATTATTTAAAAAAAACCCATAAAACCTAAACCCGAAACCCTAAATCCTAAATCCTAAACCCTAAACCCTAAACCTAAACCTAAACCTTCAACCTAAACTATAACCTTAAACCACAAAGTGATAAATCCTAAACTGCAAACCTAAAACCCTAAACCCACAAACTCTAAACCCCACCTAAACCCAATCCATAAAAAAACTAAACACTAAACCCTAAACACAAAATCCTAAACTAACGCTAAATCCTAAAAATAATAAACTCTAAGCAAACACTAAAACCCAACCCTAAACCCAAACCCCAAACTCAAAACTTAAAGTAACTACATAAATTAAAAAAACCAAACCTAAAACCTAATAAACCTAAGAATGGTAGTGGCGTGAACATCACCGAGTCTTGATATGGATATGGAGGTGATAAATGGTGGACGATCTGGTTATGGCAAGAAGGCGACAAAGGTTACAACCATGGTGGTGATGGAGGGAGAGATCAAGGATATCATGGATGATCTCGCCACTGAGAGTGGAGTGGTTCTTATGTGAACTGGATAAAATGAAGAATGGTCGATCCAATTTGATGCTTATGGAATTGTGTCTTTATAGTAGAGACTGTTCTAGTTATCTAGGGTTTTTGATTTGCTCTATGCGTGTTAAATTTTTATCTATATCGTCTCTTATGTCTTCGAAAACTTAGGGTGCTACTTGGTTGATGAAATCAAAAAGAAGAAATGTTGAATTTGAATTTGTTCTCTGTTAAAAAAACCTTAAACCATAAACTAAAACTTAAACCCTAAATTTAAAACCTAAACCCTAAACCCTAAACCGAAAAACCTAAACCCTAAACCCTAAACTAACTCTAAACCCTTACAAGCTAAAAACCTAAATTTAAAATAAATAAAACCTAAAATAAAATATATATAAAAAAACTTAAACCAAAATAATAAAAAATAAAAAAACATAAACTAAAACCTAAACCTAAATGTAAACCTAAAAAGAAAATAAATAAAAATTAAACTAATATAAAATAAATAAAAAGCTCAACTAAACTAAAAAATAAAAAACCTAAATAAAAAACTAAACCTAAAATAAAAAATATACCTAATATAAAAAAATCAAAACTAAATAAAAACCTAAACCTAAAAAATAAATCTAAAAATAAAACCTAAATATAATATAAAATAAAACCTAAATCCTGAACCTAAAATAAGAATAAAATAAACCAAAACTGAAACTAAAATAAACTAAACTAAAATAAATAAAACCTTAACCTAAACCTAAAATAAAGTAAACCTAAACCTAAACCTAAACTAAATAAAATAATATAAACTAAAATAAACCTAAACCTAAACTAAAAATAAAACCTAAAAATAAACATAAAATAAAAACAAAACCTAAAACTATAAAAGAAATACCTAAACCTAAACCTAAAAATAAAAAATAAACCTAAACCTAAAAAATAAAATAAAAATAAAACTCAACTAAAAAATAAACCTAAACTTAAAAAATAAACTAAAATAAAAACCCAAACTAAAATAAATAAACCTAAAATAAATAAACTAAACTAAGTAAAATTAAAAAATAAAAGCTAAAAAAAAAAAATTGAATAAACTCAAATAAATGAAAATAAACTAAACATAACCACTTGGGTTTGCTTAATTTTTGAAAACCCTAAACCTTAAATCCTAAACCTAAACCTTAAACCTAAACCATAAACCATTAAATTAAACCAGCTACAACTCTTAACCCAACTAGCCTAAAACTCTAAACTGAGCCCTAAGCTCTAAACCCAACCCCATAAACCCTAAACCCTAAACACTAAACCTAAACCCAAACCCTAAACTAACCCTAATCCCTAAACCCTAAACTTACCCTAAAGCTTGAATGGGTAGAACCGAGGTAGGAACATCACCGCCAACTAAGCTTAGTAGATGCAGTGGAGGCTAAGGCGAGCAGCGGTCATCGCAATGGTGGTGGGGGATTTGGAAATGCTGGTGGATTTGGAGGTGATTGTTGGAGCAGTGGCGATTATGGAGGCGGGAGGAGCGAAGAAGGTTACAGTCATGGTGGTTGCGGAGGGAGAGATCAGGGATATGATTGCGGATCCCGCTACTCAAGAGGCGGGGGTGATTCTGATGGGAATTAGAGAAATTGAAGAATGGCTAATCTGATCTACTACTTATGGAATAATGTCTTTATAGTATAGACAATTCTACTTATCTAAGATTTTTGATTTTCTCTATGGGTGATCATTTTTGATCAATGTCATCGCTTATGTCTTAGAAAATTTGGTGCTACTTGGTTGATGAAATTGAAAAGAAGAAATGTTGAATATGAATTTGTTCTATATTAAAAAAACCTTAAACCTTAAACCCTAAACCCTAAACCTTACACCCTAAACTAAAACTTAAACCCAAAACCTAACTAAACCCTAAAAACCATAAACCTAAACCCTAAACCTAAAAACCTAAACCATAAAACACTAAACCCTAAACCTAAACCTAAACCACTAAACCATAAAAAAACCTAAATAAAATAAACCTAAACCTAAACCTAAACCCTAAACCTAAACTATAAACCTAAACCATAAACCATAAAACCCTAAACCTAAAAACCTAAAATCCCTAAACCTAAACCTAAACACTAAACCCTAAATAAACCTAACCTAAAACCTACAACCCTAAAACTAAACCCAAACCCCAAACTAAACTAACCAAACTAACCCTAAAACTAAAACCTAACCTTAAACCTTGATAAAGATGTCATTAGTAGATCTAAAAAAATGACCTAATCTAACATAGTTATGGTAGCTAAAGAAAATGTCTTCAACAAACTTTCCCTTGACTATTTAGATTTGAATACCTAAACCCTAACCTAAATCATATTATAATACCATGTATTATAGTATAATGTAGCATCATATATCTGAGCATGTAGTGATGTTTTTGGAGGTTATAAGATGTTTTGAAATGTTTTAGTATATTATGGTATTTTGCCCTATAGTCTATATTAATATAAATCATAAAAATATTGATTTAATAAATTAGATGGTGAAATTTGTTTTATGTGAAGTGAGAATTAGGTTGTAGTACCAAAGGTGTGCTACGCCACCTATAGTATAAAATGTAAGATTTTATGTTCAAAATAAATATTATATGTTGTAGCATAGTATAGCATCATATATCATAATATATTGTTCAACACATTTTAAATTCTATTACTATTTTATAATCATGTAGTCAAGCATACACTAGCATTAATTATAAAAATGTTGATTTAGACTTTAAAAAATGGAATTTGGCCAAATTCATAATAGGTAGAGCATGGCATCATATTATATTATTTTAATTTAAAATATATAAGTAATACAACTAAAATATATAGATTTTATTATTTAGACTAATTTTATGATTTTTTTCTTAAGTAATCCCTTGTGATGTGATATGCAATATAATATAATATAATATAATATGTATAGTGTATTATAATATAGGATGTCATAACATAGTATAACATCATGCATTATAGCATACTATGTATTACTACTTGTTGTTTAGCATATTTTAGTTTGTTATAGTAAGATGTAGTTGAGTTGTACTTGGTATAATTCATAAAAATACTAATTTATAGGCTAGATGATGGGATTTGACCAAATTTAAGGTAAGCCTTAGGGGAACATCATTGGGGTGTGCTATGGTGTGTCATTTAATCAAAAGAATGGAATTTTGCATCCAAAATAAATGTTCATTTTCAACCAAATTTTATAAATTTTTTTGCTTAGTGATTCATTTTAAGGTGTAATGTAAGATAATATATTATATGATAGCATATTAAAATATAATGTACATAACAATATAACTTACATATATATGAATGTGGTGTGTTACTAAATGTTATTGAACATTTTAGTATGTTTTACTTTGTTATAATACATTAGGTCAAAACTCACAAAAATGTTAATTTGAAGGTTGAGATGGAAGATTTGGCCAAATTCATGGCACACACTAAGAATCAATACCAAAATTATACTATTTTGTACCATTTCTAATAGAAAAATAAAATTTTACATCAAAATGAACATTATTCATATTTTAAGAAAATTTTGTTATTTGTTCCTTTTAAGTGATTCTGATGAGGTGTAATGTTAGACAATATATTATATTATGGCTAATTATATTATAATATCATATATTATAATATAATATAGTGTGTTAATTCACACTATAATATGTTTAGCATGATATTGTATAGTTAGTTTGAGCGTGCACCATCACGAATCATAAAATGTTGATTACAATGTTCAGATGATGTAATTTGAACAAATACATTGTTAGGCTTTTGGTTGAAGTATTAAAGGTATGCATAAGAGAAGAAATAAGATTTGATGAGAATTCCATGTCAAGGACATGAGGGAGATCGATAGGGGATCATATATGCATTGGACATGACATGTGAGGGGTCTATGCTAAGGGCATAGTAGAAAATCTGCTAGGGATAAGGTTTGAATTTGATTTCATTATATGATTTTTGGAAAGATCTGTTGGGATAAGAATCTATAATCCACGGATTAAGATCAAAATGAATTTAATTTGTTTTTTTAATTATGTGGAGGCATATCTGCTAGAGATATGAGCTTGAGTCTATTGGGGATGTATATGAACCTTCCACTAGGAAGCATGTTGCTATCCTGGGATTGTGATATGAGTTTGATTGATAGATTTGTTTGGGGATGTATCCATGGGGATAAGGATTTGTTTGGATTTCTTTGATTTATACTCTACTAGGGGAGTTAGTTTAATTTGGCTCCACTAAGGAGGTTGATTTTGAATTTGATTTATTTGATTGACTTATTTATATATGATTTAGGGCTCCATTAGGAAGAAGGGTTTGATTTAACTCCACTGGGGAAAATAAGATTGGCTTTAATTTAATCTGAGTTAATGTATGAACCCTCTGTGTGCAATGGACCCACTGAGAAGGGGCTATATCAGCCTTGACCTATCTTAGGTTTACAAATATAAAGTGATAGTCTATCGGCTGTGGGGTAGAGCTAGCCAACCTAAGGGGTTGCCTTTCAGTGTGCAACAACTATGCTAAGAAGAATGTGTAGCAAACTTACATCTTCAAAGTGAGGAACAACAGCTATGGTGATGTTGGATGCACAAAAATTGAACTGACTTAGGGCAACTATTGAGTGAATGGAGGGACTTATGTCAACTCAAAAAAATATTTAGGTTTAATTTTATCTTAATTTCATGTGATTTGATATGGTTTGTTTGGTTTAGTTTGATTTTGAATTGAGGGCATATCCTGGGGATGTGAGCTTCAAATTTGATAGATTTAATTTATGGACCATGTTAGTTGGATGGACCCAGAAGAAAGCTATATCAGACTTGTCCTATCTTTGATTTATAAATCCAAAGGGATAGTCTACTGGTCATGGGGTAGAGCTAGCCAACCTAAGGGGTTGCCTTTCCATGTGCAACACCTATGCTAGGAAGAAGGCATAGCAAACTTTCATCTTCTAAAGCAGGGAACAACCGCTGGGGTGACCTATTGGTAGCATAACAAATCAAACCTAACATTGCCACGACCGTTGTGTGAATGCCACTAGGGACTTATATCAACTCAAGAGTAGTCAGGCGATTCCTATAAGGAGTTTTGCTAACATTGCCTAAAGATAGGATACACCTTGGGAAAAGGTACCTAGGGGTGTCCTCCAAATCCACAAGTGAATATATATTTTATTCAAATGTTTGCATGGACCCTATTGGCATGTGAGGGACCACACTGAAAAGGGGCTATGGCGGCCTTGACCCGTCTTAGATTTACTGGACCTAAGGAGAATCTGCACATCCACAGGATGTATTCTCCAACCATAGGGGTGGTTACTAGGAAAGGCTGTCCGTCAATAGTAGTAGGTAGTAATGGGGTTGGAAAGGATGTAATCCAAATATAATTTCCATAGGGAGATGTTGTTAGGGGTGTTATCACGAGCCTATAAAAGAAACCTATAGGTATGCGGTGGCCAACTTAAGGAGAAAGCATAGCGCATACATCTACCATGAGTGATGTGTATCTAAGGTGCGAGAACCAACCAACCTAAGGTGTATCCGTCAGCATAGTGAGAACCAACCAACCTAAGGTGCTCATCAATGTGCAATGATCAATCTAGAAAGAAAGTGTGTAGGCTTACAAGTTTCCAAGAAGAATTGATCATCGGGATAGTTTATCATCGGTAGGACAAATGCTATCTGACCTAGAGCGACTACTAAGCGGGGAGCCTCGAGGAAAGACTAGACCTTGACTCGAAGCACTTAGGAGGGAAGGAGCCACTAGGGGACTTATCCTAAACCTTAAATATACTCAGCAATCACTTTGCAGGCTAATCCAAGAAAAAAGCATAGCATACTGACATCCTCTTAAATAAAGACAACATAAGGTAGCTTATCGGTAATGTAGTAAGGCCAACCAAACTATTAAGCGCTCATCATTGAATAGTGGCCAAGTAAGGAAGGAAAGCGCAATAGGCTTACATCCTCCAAAGCAAGAAGTACACTAGGGCTACACACTAATAAGGTAGCACGTCAGCCCAACTTAAAGCAACTACTAAGTGAGTGCTGCTAGGGGCGTTATCTCAATTCAGAGTAGCCCGAGATAAAAGATATGTTTTTGTTTTATATGTTTGTGTGTAGTTTGTGTTTGTGTTTTGTTGATGAAGGATAAGTTGTCACTCAGGTTCCTTACACCTACCCTAAGCACATCATGGCAGATTCATAAATAAGAATACTTTCAACATGGAAGAGATTGAAATCGAAATGGTATTTCATTGATGATATTTATTTTCAAACATGATTTATAATATTTATTTATGTAGAGCCCATTGACTGGAAACATTGATGCTCTCCCTTATGATTAATAAGCGATAAGATCTTCCTTGGTAGGCCTTCTCTATAAGGGCCTTCCCAAGTGGGTTCAAACCTCCCATCTTACACAACAATAATCTCCTTAGAACTAAAATAAGCTCTCTTACTTGAAAAGCTCTAGGATGGACCAACTTGTTGTTAAGCTTGAATCATTTTAGCTTTCTACAACTCAAGGTTTTGGCATGCATAGGTTAATCTCCTCAAACCTTCAAGCTCTTCTAATAGCAACTTGGTGTTACACTTGTGATCTTGCTACCACATCTATCCTTAGTGATGGGAGTTGGACTTCTAATGGTAGAATGGCTTGGACACATACACTAAAAGAAAAAAAGTAGACTAAGTTGGAGTTCTATATGTGGTGTGTACATGACTTCAATGAATTACTCATGCCACTGTTGTTTGTTAATGTCGAGTGTCATCTTTAGCATTTGGATGAGAGTTTTGTTGAAGTCTTCTACTATTCCATTTTCCCTTTGGTAGTTGATTGAATAATATCTCCAATCTATGTTTTGTCTCCAGGTAAAGTTATCAGATACAATTCATCAAGGCACTTCAAACCTATATACAATATGGTTCCTAAAAAATTGGAGGACATGCTGAGTTGTGACCTCTCTGAGCTAAATCATCTTTGCCGATTTATAAAAGTACTCAGTAGTAGCAAAGATGAAAAGATGACCCTTGAAAAAAGAAGGACCAATCACACCCAGTATATAGAAACCCCAACACTCGATTGGCCTAAGGCCAATGTAGGTTGTAGAATGTTGGATGGTTGGTGTAGGACCACACTATGTATTTGACATTGATGGCATCACCTAGCCATATCCATGCAATCTTTGATCATCGATGACCAGTAGTATCCTAGTCTCTTGATCTTGGCTTTCATTTTCAGACAGGATTAGTTGGCTCCACATAATCCTAAATGTATTTCAGTCACAATCTTACGGGCTTCATGATTTTCTAAATAACGTAACCACATATGATCGAAAGATCGTCGATACAAGACACCATCGATAAGAGTATAGGAAAGAGCTCTCTACTTCATCTGATGGACTTGGAAATTCTCTTAACGTAGTTTTCTTTTATTTAGGTAATCCATGAATGGTTACCTACAATCTAACTCCTCATCCTTCTTGGCAATGGTAACCTCCCCTTCAAGAAAGTACTTTTTGATGAGTTCAATATTAATAAGAGATAAGACTTGTCTATTTTGGACCTTTATTGAAATGGACTCATCCTCTGGACATGCTAACTCCTTGGCAATCTTGGCTAAAGCATACGCTATGGCGTTCTCTCCTCAAGGAATCTTATAAATGGTAACCTCTAAGATTTTGGCCAACAACTCCTTGGTGTACTTCTGGTAGTGATGGATCTTGGGCTTTATAACATATAGGACCCAACAATTTGGTTGATAACTAGATGAGAATCTCTAAAGATGTTGATGTTTTGGATGCTTAAAGTAATGGCTAACTCCAGATTGGAAATCAAAGCCTCATATTGTGCTTCATTGTTGGTGCAATGATTAGATAGATGATATGAGAATATTATCACATCGATGTTCAGAGTTAAGAGAACTATTCCTATCCCTGCCTTTCTTGGAATAGTATATTGTGGTTCTTATCTTATTTGAGAGGAAGTCACACCATTAAAGTACATTTCCCAGTGGTGAATGCTAGTATCCAGTAAGTTCATGATTTATTCATCAGGGAGATCATCACTAAGCAGAGAGTCTACACGAAGTGGGTGTGCTGCTAAGAAATCCATTATCGCTTGTCCTTTCACCGCATGGAGGGGTATGAAGGTAATGTCAAATTGTGGGAGGGTCATGGACCGTCATGCCAACTGTCTGAATAGCATCGGCCATGTCATGATATACTGTAGTGGATTGATCCTTGAGATTAAGTTCACTTTATGAGGAAGCATGTAGTGGTGTAGCTTTTGGGATGCAAAGATTAAAGCTTGGAAATGCTTCTCAATGGGTGGATAATTAGCTTAAGTAGGGATTAGATGACAGTTGAGGTAGTAGAGTACATTTTCCTTCCCTTTGTCATTGGCTTGGGCCAACAAAGCCCCATAAGAGTTATCTAACGTAGTAGTGTAAAGTTTGAGTGGCTTGCCCGAGATAGATGCTGCTAGAACCGATGATGTCATTAGGTAATGCTTGATGTCCTCGAAGGCATGCTCACACTTATCATCTCGCTTTAACTTGGCATTCTTTTTGACAAGTGCTGAGAATGGTTAACATCTTCCTGATAGGTTGGATATAAAGCATCTTAGATACGCCTACTGCCTTTAGGATGGTTTGAGTTGAGTTAAAATTTTAGGGGGTGGCATTTCTAATATTACCTTGATCTTCTCCAGATCAATTTTGTTTCCCTGGTATCAAACAATAAACCCAAGAAATTTCCCTGAAGTTACTTTGAATGCACACTTCAGGGTGTTCATTTTGAGGTTAAATTATCTTAACTATTCAAAAACTATTTTCAACTCAAAGAGATGGTCTTCCTTTTCTCTACTTTTGACCAAGAGATCATTGACATAACACTCGACTTGATGATGAATGAGTTCATCGATAATTCGAGTCATAGCTCGCTGGTACATAGCATCGACATTTTTAAGACTAAAAGGCATGACCTTATAGCAATAGATTCTGATCAGGGTTCTAAAAGTAGAGTTTCTTTCATCTTCAAAGGCCATCTTTAATTGGTTATATCAAGATGAGCCATCCATGAAATAGAAGACTACATGAGATTTGGCAATGTCCACCATCAGCATCGAGATTGGTAGTGGAAATTCATCTTTTGGACATTTCTAAAATCGACGCATATGTTAATTTGGCCATTATTTTTCTTAACTATGATGACACTAGCTAACCAGGTTGGCTATTCTTCATCCTGGATGAAGCCAGCATCGATGAATTTCTTCACCTAAAAAAAGACCTATAATTCTTTGTCTAATCACATGCATCTAGGAGCTTGCTTGATAGGGGTGGTGATGCTCTATTGCTAGTTTATAGACCACTACATGAGATAATCTAGGTATCTCTTCATAACTCTATGCAAAGTAGTCCTTAAACTCGATAGCCTAACTAAGTCATTGGTTTCAATTTCATTCAACAAAGAATTGATGTTCCTAAGTTGATTTCCATGAGCTCATCGATGGTTGACTTGATCTCTTCTTCAAACTCGGCTGCATCTTTAACTTCAAAATCATGATCATCCAAGTTTCTAGGCATAGGTCCTCATATTAGTTAATGTGATTTGAAAAGAATATATCAGATTCTAAATGATTGGTGATGACTAAGTATTAATCGTCATCATCGACTGGACCTAATGTATTGAATCCTAGTCCTGGTCTTGATTGAGAGCTTTTGCATTTGTTCTTTCATATTCTTTCAAAGTAGTCTGACCTGTGCTTTCACCAAGTATGTGGGATTAATTGTTTCTTTGCTAAATTATGAACACAAGGCAAGTACCAATCAAAAGGTAATTCTATTAAATCTTTATATGAATCACCCTCAAGTTCTACATCAACTTCTTGACTTGAGAACGATGCTCCCAGAAAGAACCTCTTAAGTCTTTATACCTGTGGATGACTTAAGGGCTTCATTAACTATGGTTAACCCTTCCAAGAGCAACACTATAGAGCCTAAGGCCTATTGAGTTCACTTTTGGAGTGCAGATTCAATCTTCCCATCTTAGACATAGGAGTCTTCTAGATACTAAGACTTTCCTAGTCATAAGACACTTCTAACAATTAGGTAAACACTTAACCTAAGCCTAATGACTTAGAGGGTTAACCATAGGATTAGGTTATGCCTTAGAGATTAGGATAATCCACCTACCCTTCAACACAAATCCAATTCATGTTCACCTTCTCAACCTAAACATCAAGTTTAAGTCAAACATTAAATTCAAATCCAAATCAAAACCCAAATTCCAAAACAAAATTATTGAAGCCCATGATCAAATCCAAACTTGAAACCCTTCCTAAGCCATATGACTTATCCCACAGACTTAGCCAAATATTAATCCAAATCAATCCAAAATCAATTGAATTTCTCATAATAAATTTATACCTTCCATCATCTTCCTAAATATAAATCAAATCTACATTCAAATGATCAAAACTAAATCCAACTAAATCAAATTAAATCAAAACCCTTCCTAAGCCATATGACCTATACCATGGACTTAGACAAATAATAATCCAAATCAAGTCAAAATCAAATGATTTTCTTACAAATCAATCTTATTTTCAATCATCTTCATAAATTTAAATGAAATATACATTTAAATCATCAAAAGTAAATCAAACCAAATCGAAATTCAAATCTAAGCCACATGACCGAACTCCACAGACTTAGCCAAATTCCTTCATTCCAAAACCCAAATTCAATTGATTTTCTCTTGAATCAATCATACCTTCAATCATATTCACAAATATAAATGAAATCTACGATCATCAAGATAAACCAAAATCAACCCAAGTCAATCCCAACTTAACCATTTTGACTTGAAAATGTTCAATTTAACCAAACCCATTTGAACTCAAGCCCATTGCAATTGAATTTATATATCAATTCCAAATCCATATTTAAACTCAACTAAATCAAACTCAACCCGAAAATCAAGCTAACTAAACCCAATCAGTCCACTTGACCCAAAGTGGCCAATTTGATCTATTTGAGCCAAGTTCTAATCCTACCAAAATTCGATTGAACCAAGAGCATCAAAAACTCCTATGATGATTGTTGATCACCCTAGGTTGATTAATTGTCACAAATTAAGTCAAACTAAGTCAACTTGATCATTTGACCAAGTCAACCCCTTAACCCATAACTAGCCAATTTGCAACATAAGCTAAATCTCTTGAAACCAATGATTCATACCAAATCAAAATCAATATTTCAATATGACTTGACCTTCAATTGAGTCAAACCAAACCCAAATGGCCCTCTTGACCCAAGTTGACCCAAATTGACCTAAAAGATAAAATGGGTTCAAATCAATATAAACCAAATTGATTGCAACCAATGGCAAGTTCATTCCTTGATTATTGAATTGACCAAAGCCATGATTGACCCAATTGACTTAGCCCAAATTGACCTTTCGTTCAAGTTGGCCTAAATCAAAACTAAATCCAAATTAATTGAAATATAAGCCTACAACCATCTTGATTGGTCAACTAAACCCAAACCAACACCCAACCCAAGCTAATTTGGCCAATTTGGTCTAATTGATTAACATAACCAATTTGACCAAAATGAATTCAAATGAGCCAAAATCAAATCTAAGCCAAACTAAACTAAAAAAACCCAAATAATCATATGAACTTGATCCTAGTTTTTGACCCAATTTGACCAATTGGTCAACTAGAATCAACCGAACCTAATTTGACCTAAATTAGTCAAATTGAGACAAACCAATCAACTCCAATTGACTTGAAATTTAGGCTAACCTAGTTTTTGTTCATTTCAAATCTGCCCAAATCAAATCCAATGCCAAATGATCATTCTACCCTTGGGTCAAGGGAATCACATGAGACAAATCACCCATGTAAGTGGTCATTTCCATTCCTTGGCCACTTAGTACTATCTCAATGGTCCATCTAGGCACCTAAGACACTGCCCAACCTGACCCAAGGGGTGGTTGGGTCGGTCATGACCCATGGGAGGTGATATCACCTTACCATTCCCATTAGAGAATTTGAAACTCATAGGACACCCATGATTTCTCCTTGGCAGCCACCTCCACACCTTCAACCAAACAAGGAGCCAACTCTCCTCTTCCTACCACCTAGGACTTCCAAAGATGGCCACTGCCAGATAAAACCTAATCCCACCATCCGATCAAGATGAAGGGGTATACACCCTCTTTCCACTCAAACACACATAAAAATCATTCATCGATCCCCACCCAAGATGAGCTGTTAGAGCCATTCCCTAAGCTCCCATGCTTGTTCCTCGATCAGAAAATGCCATTCCTGTTCATCCCGAAATAGGACACACCCATTTTTGGTCTAACTTCCCCATTTCTCCATCAAACTCAAATTAACTTTGCACGCACCTTCCCTATGCTGAGTTGAGTAAGAATGAATCATCTTCCAAGCTTCTCGAGCATTGGATGTGGGACTTCGATCAAAGCTGAGCTCCAAATCATTAGTTCATGGCCTTCTGAGGGAACATCGAGGAATTGATTCAATAGTTGCTCAACAGAGCATCGTCTCCATGTAAGAGCTCAATCGTGTAAGTTTTAAGTAGCCAATCCCACGACACCATGTGGAGAGCACAGCATGTCAATGTGCCACATTGCGCCAATAGGATTAGGCTTTAATTAGGCTTAATTAATCATTATTAATGGCTGAAACTTCTAAATATCATAAAAAATCATAGAGAAATAAAAAAATGCAAATAAATACTCATTTTAAGCTATTTCAAAGGAGAATTAAATAAAAATGATCATAACTAATTTTGAATAGAAGTTAAGATTTAATTACAAAATTTATTAGCTTAATTACTCCTTAATTACTTGAGCAATTATTCCTTAATTTTGATGGTTAACTTAGTGGGATGACTTCTGCCTCCCATGATTTTCTTGGGATTTATTGCTTAGCAAATTAGAGAAATTGATTAATTAAACCTTAAGTACTCTTTAAAGTTAATTAATGATTAATTAATTCCATAAGCAGTAATACATTGGTTAATTAAGTTTATTAATTATTGTTCAATAGTAAGTGAACTAAGGAATAGGGTTAGGACCCCTTTCCCTAAGTTCATTTCACCTTTTTTTAAAATAAAATTAATTAAGATTTAACCAATTAATTAAATCACTTAATCGAATTGAAATCATATCACATCAGACCTAATTAATTAAATCATGGGGTAAATCTTTAGGTGTTTAATAACCTAATGGAGTTTAATGAAATTATGGTTAGTCCACATGTGTGGGAAAACCATAAGAGTAATTAATTAAATGCCTTAATCTAATTAACTATTAATCATGAGCCAATTGCATTAGGCCCCTTTTATTTCTTAAGATCATTGCAAGTTTATTTTCCATGCATATCATATTGACTCATAATTATTTAGTTAATTACTTTAAGGTGACATAGGTAAGGGTAATGAATTCATCTAATTAAGGGTTTAAGGGTTCAACTTAATTAACCCATATATCAAGTTAATTACATTTTCTTAAATTAAATCAAATCACTAATGTGGGAATGGGTTTAAAATAACAAGTGATGATTTCTCTTCTCCTCTTTAAATCAAATCAAATCCAAAAATTAATTAATAAAAAAGCTTTGGTTTGCTTTAAATAATCTTATTTGATTTGATTGTCCTTAAGAACTAGTTTGGTTGAATGAATCACATGCTTATACTTGATTGTCTTCTTTCCAATCATGTTAAATTTGGTATGTCATTTGAATCCATGCATCTATCTTTTCAAAATAAAGTAAAATAAAATAGATTTCCTTTATGTAAGCTTGCATGTGTTGTTTAATTTAATATATGCATGGCTATTATCACTATTAAATCCAAATGTATTTTTCAAAAGCTTATAAATGAATAATAATGTGTTATGATGCTAGTTATAAGTACATAAGAAATGCATGTGATTATAGCTTAAGTGTATGAATGTTGGGTTCTCTATCTGTTATTCATGTATTGATTTATAAAATATTGAATAGTAATGGGTATATAGTATAGACATCCAGGGAACACAAGGCTTTAGCTAGCCCCAAGTTGGTCATTTGATTACCTCACTTCATTGGTTTGTTACTTGGTTGATAAAATTTAAAAGAAGAAATGTTAAATATGAATTTGTTCTCTCTTAAAATAAGAAAAAAAATTAAAAAACCCGAAACCCTAAACTAAAACCTGAACCCAAAACCTAAAACCTAAACCCTAAACCTAAACCCTAAACCCTAAAAACCCTAAACCTTAAATCCTAAACCGTAAAACCTACAACCCTAAACCCTAAACCTAAACCCCAAACCATAAACCCTAAACCCTTAACGCTAAAAACCTAAAAACCTAAACCTAAACTAAATAAAACCTAAGAATAAATAAATAAAAAACCTAAACCTAAATATAATAAAAAAATAAAATAAAATAGAACCTAAACTAAAACATAAACCTAAACCTAAAAAAATAAATAAATAAAAACTAAATTAAAATAAAATAAATAAAAACTAAAATAAACTAAAAAATAAAATAAACTAAAAAAAATAAAAAAACCTAAATCAAATAAAGACTAAACGTAAAATAAAAATAAAATAAAACTAAAAACTAAATAAAAACTTAAACCTAAAAAATAAATCAAAAAATATAACAAAAAATTAATAAAATAAAAAAAAACCTAAACCTTAAACTAAAAAAAACCTAAACCTAAAAGAAATAAAATAAAATAAACTAAAGTAAGATAAATAAAACCTAAACCCTAAATTAAATATAATAAAATAAACTAAAATTAAACCTAAACCTAAACTTTAAAAAAAAAACCTAAAATAGATACCTAAAACCTAAACCTAAGAAATAAACTAAAACTAAACTAAACCTAGAAATAAAAAAAGCCTAAACCTAAAATAAAATAAAATATAAATCTAGCTAAAATAAAATAAAACCTAAAATAAAATAAATAAACTATAATAAATAAACTAAAATAATAATAAAATAAACCTAAATAAATCTAAATTAAATACCAAAATAAATTTTTTTACTGTTTCTAAAGAAAATAAAACCCTAAACTACACAAAAATCTAAAACCTTCTAAATCTTAAACCCTTATTAACCCCAGGCCACCCTCTTAACTCTAAACCGGGACCTAAAAAAAAACCTAAACCTACCAACCCACTCTAAACCCTAAACCCTAAACTAAATCATAAACCCTAAACCCTAAACCCTAACCATAAAAGGCATAAACTCCATACCCTGACCAAACTGACCTGCCACTGAGTCTAAATTTGAACCCTAAACCCTAAATCTAAACCCCTAGGTAAACTAGTGACCAACCCTGACTCCAGGCCAAAACCATAATCCCAAAGCCTGAGCCTAAACCCTATCACTGGGCCTTAAACACAAAGACCTTAAACCCTAAAACCCTAAACTTGAAATCCTAAACCCTAAACCTTAAACCCTAAAAACCTAAAAACCTAAACCTAAAAATAAAATAAATAGAAAAACCTAAACCTAAATAAAATAAAATGCTAAACTAAAACCTAAACCTAAACCTAAAAATAAAATAAAATAAATTAATAAAAATAAACAAAGATAAAATAAATAAAACTTAAAACTAAAATAAAATAAACATAAGAATAAAACCTAAATAAAATAAAACTAAATGTAAAATAAAAAATAAAATAAAACTAAAATAAAACTTAAACCTAAAATAAAACCTAAAAATAAATAAAAAATAAAACCTAAACCCAAAACTAAAAAAAACTTCAACCTAAAATAAAAATAAAATAAAATAAACCTAAATCTAAACTAAAATAAACTAAACTAAAATAAATATAACCTATACCTAAACTTAAACTAAATAAAAAAAACCTAGACATAAACTAAAAAACTAAAACCAAAAAATAAACATAAAAATAAATACCTAAAACCTAAACTTAAAATGATAAAATTGAAACCTATTCCTACCCTAAAAATAAAAAATAAAACCTAAACCTAAAAAAGAAAATAAAAAAAATAAAACTCAACTAGAAAATAAACCTAAACCTAAACCTAAACATAAAAAAAATATAAAGTAAAATCCTAAACTAAAATAAATAAAATAAAAAAAATATAAACCAAAATAAAAATAAAATAAAATAAACTAAAATAAATAAACTAAATAAACCTAAACCTCAGGTTCACTTAATTTAAGAAAAAAAACCATAAACCCTAAATCCTAAACCCTAAACCCTAAACCATAAACCCTAAACCTACAACCCTAAATCCTAAACCCTAAACCCTAACCCTAAACCCTAAACCATAAAAGTATAAACCCTAAAACCTTAAACCTTAAACCCTAAACCATAAACACTAATTTCTAAACCCTAAACCCTAACCCTAATACCTAAACACTAGACCCCAAACCCTAAACCTAAACCTAAAGTAACTAACTAAATTAAAAAATAAGTCTAAACCATAAAACCTAATAAACTTAACCCTAGACCCTAAGAATGGGCACAACCTTCACGGTAGGAACATCACCGTCAACCGAGCTCAGTCTTAATCTAATAGTGGACACAAAGGTGAGGCAATTATGTAATGGTGGTGGTGGGGATCTAGAGGTGGGGATATGGAGGTGGTGGTCATAGCGATGGTGGTTATCGAGGGGAGGGAAAGATCAGGGATATCATGGTGGATCCTGTTACTCAAGAGGCCGAGGTGGTTCAGATAGGAACTGGAGAAACTGAAGAATGGACAATCCGATCTACTACTTATGGCACTGTGTCTTTATAGTAGAAATGGTTCTAGTTATCTAGGGTTTATGATTTGCTCTATGCATGCTCATTTTTAATCTATGTCGTCGCTTGTGTCTTAGAAAACTTGATGTGTTACTTGGTTGATGAAATCAAAAACAAGAAATGTTAAATATGGATTTATTCTCTGTTAAAAAATTACTAAAAAACCCTAAATACTAAATTAGAACCTAAACTCTAAACCTAAAACCTAAACCCTAAACCCTAAACCCTAAATACTAAACCCTAAACCCTAAACCTTAAAACCCTAATCCTTAAACCCTAAACCCTAAAACCTAAACCCTAAACCCTAAACCCTAAAGTCTAAACCCAAAACCCCAAACCATATAACCTAAATGCTCAACTAGCCCTAAACCATAAACCCTCAACTAACCCTAAACCCTAAACCCTAAAAAGCTAAAACCCTAAACCTAAATAAAATAAAACCTGAAAATAAAATAAATAAAAAAACATAAACCAAAATAAAATTAAAAAATAAAATATAATAAAAACCTAAACTAAAACCTAAACCTAAACCTAAAAAGAAACTAAAATAATAAATAAAAACTAAACTAAAATAAAATAAACCAAAAAAAACCTAAATAAAATAAAAACCAAATGTAAAATATAAAAACTTAAAAATATAATAACTAAATAATAAACCTAAAAATATAACCTAAAAATAAATAAAAAATTTAACCTAAACACTAAAATAAAAAAAATTAAACCTAAAATAAATAAAATAAAATAAACATAAACTAAAATAATAAATAAATAAATAAAGACCTAAACCTAAAATTAACTAAACTTAAACCTAAAATTAACTAAACTTAAACCCTAAACTAAATAAAATAAAATAAACTAAAAAAACAAAATCCTAAACTAAAAAAAAACCTAAAAATAAACTTAAAATAAAAACCCAAAACCTAAACCTAAAAAAATAAAATAAAAACCTAAACCTAAATTCAAAAATAATAAATAAAACCTAAACATAAAAAATAAAATAAAAATAAAACTAACCAACAAAAATTAAACATAAACCTAAACCTAAACCTAAATAATAAACTAAAATAAAAAAACCTAAACTATAAAAAATAAACATAAAATAAATAAACTAAACTAAATAAAAAAAACTAAATTAAAAAAAAACCTAAACCCTAAACCATCCCACACTCTGGCTAAACCTATGACCCTCCAACCTAAACTAAACCCTGGGCCCTAAACCCACTAACCCTAAACCAAACTAAACCTCCTGCTGACAAATCAGATTCTGATCCTAAACCTAAATCATTTGACCCTAAACCCTAGTTAGCCCTGGCTGTCTGACCCTAACTACCTGGGCCCTGGGCCCTCTACTCCACTCCTAAACTGGGCTCCTAAACTCTGGGCTCTAAACTCTTAACCCTGAGCCACCCACTTTAATGACCTCTACAAAACTGGGCCCTCTTAAATCCTCCTGAGTACTTGTTGGACCCCAAGTAACTTAAACCTCCATAAAGAAAACTAAACTAAAACCTAAACTAAACTAAACCCTAAACCATAAAAAATTCTAAACCTTAAACCCTAATCCATAACCCTAAACCCTAAAGCCTTAAAGCATAAACTTTAAAACCCTAAACCCTAAACCTTAAACATTAAACTTTAACCCTAAACCCTAAACCCTAACCCTAAACACTAAACCCTAAACCCCAAACCCTAAACTAAACTTAAAGTTATTAAACAAATTAAAAAATAAACTTAAACCCTCAAACCTTATAAACCTAAACCTAAACCTAAACCCTAAGAATGGGAAGAACCTTGACGGCAGGAGTGTTACCATCAACCAGGCTCAGTCTAGATCTAATGGTGGAGTCGAAGGTGAAGGCAGTGGTGGCGAAGGCAGAGGTAATGCTTATCGTAGTGGTGGTGGGGAATATAGAGGTGCTGGTGGATATCCAGGTGCTAGTGGAAATGGAGGTGGTGGTCAGAGCAATGGTGGTTATGGAGGCGGGAGGAGCGATGGAGGTTACATGGTGGTGGTGAGTGAGATCGAGGATATGATGGTGGATCCACTCGAGAGAGGTCAGTGGTTCATGGGAACATGAAAGCAAGAACATCCGATCTGCTACTTATAGAATTGTGTCATTAAAGTAGAGATGGTTCTAGTTATCTAGGGTTTTTGATTTGCTTTATGGACTCTCATTTTGATCTATGTAACCACTTGGGTCTTAGAAAAGTTGGTGAGTTACTTGGTTGATGAAATCGAAATGAAGAAATGCTGAATTTGAATTTGTTCTCTACTAAAACAAAAGAAAACAAAAAATCATATACCCTAAACTAAATCCTGAACCCTAAACCTAAAACCCAAAACCTTAAACCCTAAACCCTAAAACCTTAAAGCCTAAATCCTAAACCATGAAATTGAAACCCTAAACCCTAAACCCTAAACCTAAAGAGCTAAACCCTAAACCATAAACCCCAAACCATAAACCCTAAACCCTAAACCCTAAAATCAAAACACTAAACACTCAACCCTAAACCCTAATCCCTAAACCCCAAACCCTAAACCCTAAACTCTAAACTAACCCTACACCCTAAACCTTAAACCCTAAATCCTAAACCCTAAACCCTAAAAAGCAAAAAAGTTGAGCATAAATTAAATAAAATTGAAAAAAAAAACATAAAGCAAAATAAAATAAAAAAAATAAAATAAAATAAAAACATAAATTGAAACCTAAACCTAAACTAAAAAATAAAAAACCTAAATAAAATAAAAAGTAAACCTAAAATAAAAAAATAAACATATAATAAAATTAAATAAAAACTCAATAAAATTCCAACCTAAAAAATAAACCTAAAAATAACTAAAAAATAAAACATAAATCATAAACTAAAAAAAACCTAAACCAAAAATAAAAATAAAATAAACCAAAACCTAAACAAAATTAAACTAAACTAAAAAAAATAAAAACCTAAACCTAAAACTAAGATAAACTTAACCTAAACTAAACATAAATAAATAATAAAATAAACTATAAATAAACTAAAATCCAAACTAAAAAATAAAACCTAAAAATAAATGTAAAATAAAAGCCTAAAACCTAAACATATAAAATAAAATAAAATAAAATAAAAAAATAAACCTAAAACCTAAATCCTAAATAAACTAAAAATAAAACCAAAACTAAAATAAATAAACTAAACTAAATAAAATAAAATAAACCTAAATAAAATAAAAAATAAAATAAACCAAAATAAGTAAAAAAATAAACTAAATAAACCTAAACCTACTAGTTTATATAATTTTAAAAAATTAAATAAATTAAAAAAATTTAAAAAAATTTAACCTCTAAAAACTAAAAACCCTAAACACTACCATAAACCTACATCACTAAACCTAAAAACCCTAAACCCAAAACCCTAAACCAAAAACTTTAAACCCATAACATAAACTAAAACCTAAACATAAAATTAAATCTAAACCTAAACCTAAAAAGAAAATAAAATAAACAAAATAAAAACTAAAATTAAATAAAATTAATAAAACCTAAACTAAACTATAAAATAAAAAACCTAAATAAAAAGAAAAACTAAATTGAAAATAAAAATAAAATAAACTTTAAATAAAATAAAATAAAAACTAAATAAAAACCTAAACCTAAAAAATAAACCTAAAACAAATAAAAAATAAAACCTAAACCTAAAATAAAAATAAAATAAACTTAAACCTAAACAAAAATAAGCTAAACTAAAATAAATAAGACCTAAACCTAAACATAAAATCAACTAAACCTAAACCAAAATTTAAACTAAATAAACTAAAATAAATTATAAATAAACTGAAACCTAAACTAAAAAATATAACCTTAAAAATAAACCTAAAATAAAAACCTAATACCTAAACCTAAAATAATAAAATAAAACCTAAACATATACATAGAAATAAAAAATAAAATGTAAACCTAAAAAATAAAATAAAAATAAAAAACTAAACCTAAACCAAAACGTAAACGAAAAAAAGAAACTGTAATAAAAATGAAAACTAACATAAATAAACCTAAATTAAATAAAGTAAACTAAATTATATAGAAAAATAAATCTAAATTAAATTAGAAAAGTAAATTAAATTAAATTAAAAATAAACTAAATAAACCTAAACTATATTTTTAAATTAAATATATAAATAAATAAATAAATAAATAAAACCCTAATATGCAAATGCTAAACCCTAAACCTCAAACCTAAAACCTAAACCTTCCAAACCCCTCCTAAACCCTAAATACAAAACACTAAACATTAAACCCTAAGCTTTAAACCCTAAAACTCTAAACCTTATACCCTGTACCCTAAAGCCTAAACCTTGAAGCCTAAACCCTGAAACTTACACCCGAAAACCCTAAACCCTAAACCTTAAACCCTAAACCATAATCCCTGAACCCTAAAAACCTAAAAACCTAAATGTAAACTAAATAAAACCTAAAAATAAAATAAATAAAAAAAAACCTAAACCTAAATAAAATTAAATAAAAACCTAAAAACTAAACCTAAATAAAAATTAAAAATAAAATACAAAAAATAAATAAATAAAAAAACTAAACTAAGATAAAATAAAGAAAACCTAAAATAAATTAAATAAACCTAAACATAAAACCTAAATAAAATAAATGTAAAATAAAATAAAATAAATAAATAAAAAATCTAAACCTAAAAATAAACCTAAAATATATAACCTAAAATAAATAAAAAAATAAATCACAAACCCTAAACTAAAAAACCTAAACTTAAATAAACAAAATAAAATAAACCTAAACCTAAACTAAAATAAACTAAACTAAAATAAATAAAACTTAAAGTTAAAAAATAAACATAAACTAAACATAGACTAAGAAATGAACTAAAATACAAACCTAAACTAAAATAAATAAACCTAAAATAAATAAACTAAACTAAATAAAAATAAAAAATAAACCTAAATAAAAATATAAAATAAAATAAATTAAAATAAATAAATAATAAGGTAAATAAACCTAAACCTACCAGTTTACTTAAATTAAATAAATTATCGTAAACCCTAAACCCTAAATCCTAAACCCTAAAACTTAAACCCTAATTCTTAGAACTAACCCTAAACCCTAAACTAACCCTAAATCATAAACCTGAAACCCTAAACATTAAACCATAACCCTAACCCTAAACCCTAAACCCTAAACCCTAAACCCTAAACCCTAAAACTATAAACCCTAAACCCTAAACTAACCCTAAACCCTAAAACCTAATAAACCTAAACCCTAAGAATGGACAGAACCTTGAAGGCAGGAACATCACCATCAACAAGGCTCAGTATAGATCTGGCGGTAAAGGTGAAGGTGGAGGCAGCGGTTATCATAGTGGTGGTGGTGGAGGTCTTTGGTGGATATGGCTGCCTGAGCGGTGGTAGTTATGGTGGCGGAGAAGCGATGGAGGTTAGAGCCATAGTGGTGGTGGAGGAGATATCGAGGGATATGATGGTGGATCACTCGAGAGGACGGGGTGGTTCAGATGGGAATTGGAAAGATTAAAGAACGGCCTATTCGATCTACTGCTTATGGACTGTGTCTTTATAGTAGAAATGGTTCTAGTTATTTAGGTTTTTGACTTGCTCTATGCGTGCTCATTTTTTATCTATGTCATCGCTTGCGTCTTAGAAAACTTCGTGTGTTACATGGTTGATGAAATTTAATAGAAGAAAGGCTGAATCTGAATTTGTTCAAAGTTAAAAAATATATAAACCTAAACTTAAAAATAAAACTAAACCTAAAAAAATAAAATAAATACTTAAACCTAAAAATAAAAAATTAAAGCTAAACCTAAAAAAAACTAAACTAAAGAATAAACCTAGACCTAAATAGAAAATATAAATTAAAATAAAAACCTAAAGTAAAATAAAAAAACCTAAAGTAAATAAACTAAACTAAATAAAAGAAAAAAGAAACCTAAATAAAATAAAATATAAAATAAGTTTAAATAAATAAAAGGAAACTAAATAAACCTAAAGAGTTTACTTAATTTTAAAATAATAAAATAATTATAAAATAAAAAATGAAACTCTAAACCCTAAAATTTACATTAAACCCTAAAACCCTAAACCCTAAACCCTAAACCATAAACCATAAACCCTAAAGCCTAAAACCTAAACCTACAACCCTAAAAACCCCAAGACCAAAAACCCCACAAATCCTAAAACTTAAAACCTAAACCTAAACTAAATAAAACCTAAAATAAAATAAATAAAAAACTAAAAAATAAAATAAATAAAATAAAAACATAAACTAAAACCTAAACCTAAACCTAAAAATAACATAAAATAAAAAATGAAAACTAAACTAAAATAAAATAAACAAAAACCTAAACCTAAACGAAAAAATAAAATAAACCTAAAAATAAAAAACCTAAATAAAATAAATCCCAAACATGAAATAAAAAATAAAAAAACATAAAATAAACTAAAATAAAAACTAAATAAATAGCTAAACCTAAGAAATTAATCTAAAAAGAAAAACTAAAAAAATAAAAAATAAAACCTAAACCTTAAATTTAAAAAAAATTAGAACCTAAAATAAATACAATAAAATAAACCTAAAACTAAACTAAAATAAACTAAACAAAATAAATAAAACCTAAACCTAAACTTAAACCTTAAATTAAATAATATTAAATAAACTAAAAAAAGTAAAATCTAAAAATAAACCTAAAATGAAAACCTAAAACCTAAACCTAAAAAAAATAAAATAAAAACCTAAACCTAAAAAATAAAATAATGATAAAATTGAACTAAAATATGCAAAACCTACACATAAACCTAAAAAATAAACTAAAATAAAAAACCTAAGCTTAATTAAATAAAACTAAAACAAATAAACTAAACTAAATAAAAAAACCTAAATAAAAATTAAAATTAAAATAAACAAAAATAAATAAATTATAAACTAAATAAATTCAATAAACATAAACCTGGGTTTACATGGTTTAAAACCCTCCCTACTCTAAAATTTAAAATCCTACCCATGGCAGTGAGCCCTAAACCATAAAACTAACCTAAATCCTAAACCATAAACCTACAAAGACCTGACCATAAACCCTAAAACCTAAAAATGCTAAACTCATCCTAAACCCTAAAGCCTAAACCCTAAACCTAAACACTAATCCTTGACCCTGAGCCCTAAAGTAGTGCCCCAAAACCAGGCCAAACCCTAAATCCTAAAGTGACCAAAACCAAAACAACCACTGAGCCTAAAATCTATCCTGGCAGGTGGGCCTTAAACTTAGGCCCTAAACTAACCTTGGCAATGACCCTAGGCCCTGGACCTTAAACCAAACTGAGCCTAAAATCCTAAACCCTAAAGCCAAACACTAAACTAAACTGACCACTAAACCTTAAACCCTAAACCTTGGGCCAGGCCTTAAAACATACTAAACCCTAAATTAAGACCCTAACTAAATAAAACAAATAAAAGAAATAACCTAAATAAAATAATAAAATAAAAACCAAAACTAAAATTTGAACCTAAACCTAAAAATAAAATAAAATTTAAAATTAAAAATAAAATAAAATAAAATAAATAAAAACATAAACTAAAATAAAAATAAAATAAACTTATGAATAAAAACTTGAATAAAATAAAAGCTAAACATAAACTAAAAATAAACTAAAATAAAAACTAAATAAAAATCTAAACCTAAAAAATATACCAAAACATAAATAAAAAATAAAACCTAAACACTAAACTAAAAAAAATCCTAAACCTAAAATAAAAAGAAAATAAATTTGAACCTAAACTAAAATAAACTAAACCTAAACCTAAACTAAAAATAATGCCTAAAAAGAAACATAAAATAAATACCTAAAGCTTAAATGAAAAAAATAAAATAAAAACCTAAACCTAAACCTAAAAGTAAAAAATAAAACATAAACCTAAAAAATAAAGTAAAATTAAAACTCAACTAAAAAATAAATTTAAAACTAAACCTAAACCTAAAAAATAAACTAAAATAAAAACCTAAACTAAAATAAATAAACATTTAAAAATAAACTAAACTAAATAAAAATAAAAAATAAAGCTAAATAAGAATAAAAAAATAAAGAAAACTAAAATAAATAAAAAATAAACTTAATATACTTGATAAACCTAAACCTACTTGTTTACTTTATTATTTAAAAAAACCCTTAAGCCTTAAATCCTAAACCATAAACCCTATACCCTAAACCCTAAACCCTAAACGTTAAACCCTAAACCCTAACCATAAACCCTAAACTCTAAACTCCAAACCCTAAACCTAAATCTAAAGTAAATAAATAAATTATAAAATAAACCTAAACCTAATCCAAAACCTTAAGAATGGGCAGAACCTTGATGGGGAACATCACCAACAACCAAAATTAGTCTAGATCTGGTAATGGAGGCAAAGGCGGAGGCGGCAGTTATCATAGTGGTGGTGGGGGATCCGGAGGTGTTGGTGGATATAGAGGAGGTGGTCAGAGTAGTGGTGTTTATGGTGGCAGGAGGAGCGACGGAGGTTACAGCTGTGATGGTGGCGGAGGGAGAGATCAGGGATATGATGGTGGATCCCTCTACTCGAGAGCCCAGGGTGGTTCTGATAGGAACTAGAAAAACTGAATAATGTATGATCCGATCTACTATTTATGGAACTTTGTCTTTACAGTAGAGACAGTTCTAGTTATCCAGAGATTTGGATTTGCTATATGCATGCTAATTTTTAAACTATGTTGTTGCTTGTGTCTTAGAAAACTTGGTGTGTTACTTAGTAGTCGAAATCAAAAGGAAGAAATATTGAATTTTAGATTATTCTCTATTAAAAAAATAAAGAAACAACCTAAACCCTAAACTAAACACACCACTAAAACTAAAACCCTAAATTCTAAAACTTTAGCGTTAAACCCTACTAAACCCCTAAACCTAAAATCCTACTTAATCACTAAACACTAAAACTTAAACACTAAACAATAAATCTAAACCACTCTCTCCAAAATAAATAAAAAATAAACTAAATGTACTAAATAAACCTCAACCAGTCATTCTAATTAAAAAACCTTAAACCCTAAATCCTGGACCATAACCCTACCTAAACCTTAAACCTACAACCTACCCACACCCTAAACTGCACAAAACCTAAACCACCTGAGCCACTAAACCCTAAACCACAAGCATAAATCCCACCTTAAACCCTAAAACCTAAACCCTAAATACTAAACCCAAACACACCCTCACCCCTAAACCTAAACCTAAAGTAACTAAATTAAAAAATAAACCTAAACCCTAAAACCTAATAAACCCAAACCTAAACTAAACCATATGAATGGGCAAAACCTTGATGGCAGGAACATCACCATCAGCCAGGCTCATTCTAGATCTAGCGATGGAGGTGATGGTGGAGGTGGCAGTTTTCATAGTGGTGGTGGGGGATTTACCGATCCTGGTTGATATGGAGGTGGTGGTCAGAGTAATGGTGGTTATGGAGGCCGGATGAGTGATAAAGTTACGCGGTGGTGGTGGCGAGAGAGACGATTGAAAATGATGGTGGATATTGCTATTCGAGGCAGGTGGTTGATGGGACTAGAGAAACTAAAGATTAGCTCAACCGATCTGCTACTTATGGAAATGTCTTTATAGTAGAGATAATTCTAATTATCTGGGGTTTTTTATTTGCTCTTTGTGTGCTCATTTTTAATCTATGTCATAGCTTGTGTCTTAGAAAACTTTGTGTGTTACATGGTTGATGAAATTGAAAAGAAGAAATGTTGAATCCGAATTTGTCCTCTGTTAAAAAAACAAACCTAAACCCTGAAATAACCCTAAACCCTAAAAAGCTAAAAACCTAAACCTAAATTAAATAAAACCTAAAAAGAAAATAAATGAAAAACTGAAACTAAAATAGAATAAAAAAAATAAAAACATAAACTAAAACCTAAACATAAAAAAAACAAAATTAGAAATAAAGCAGCTACAATAAAATAAATAAAAACCTAAAATAAACTAAAAATAAAAAACCTAAATAAAATAATAACTAAACCTAAAATAAAAATAAAATAAACCTAAAATAAAATAAAATAAAACTAAATAAAAAACCTAAAAAGACCAAAAATAAAATAAAGAAATAAAACTTAAACCTGAAACTAAAAAAATAAACCTAAAATAAAAATACAATAAACTCCTAAAACTAAAGTAAACTAAAGCTTAAATAAATAAAACCTAACCCTAAACCTAAAATAAACTAAACCTTGGCCTAATACTAAATTAAATAAATTAAATTAAACTAAAAATAAACCTAAACCTAAACTAAAAAATAAAACCTAAAATAAACCTAAAATAGAAGATTAAAACATAAACAAATAAATAATATAAACCTAAACTACTAAGATTAAAAATAAAACCTAAACCTAAAAAATAATAAAAAATAAACTAAACTAAAATAAGCAAACCTAAGCTTAGGCGTAAAATAAACTCAGATAAAACCAAAACTAAGATAAATAAACATAAACTAAATAAAAATAAAAATAAACTAAATAAAATAAAATAAAGATGAGTAAATAAATAAACCAAATCTGTTTGATTTAAAATGTGTGATTAAATAAATAAATAAAAATGTGACCCTAAACCCTGGCAAGTGACCACCAGGCCCTGCCACTGAGCCCTGAGCCACAAAAACAAGGCTGGGCCCTCAGCCAAGACCCTGGGCCAAAACCCTAAGACCACAAAGCTGAGCCCTAGGCCCAAGCATGAGCCACAAGACCAGATTCTAGTCTGACCTGAGCCCTAGGCCAGGCCACTAGGCCTAGGCCACAAACCTAGCCTAGCCAAGATCTAGTAAAATAAAAGAAATAAAATAAAATAAATAAAATAAAACCCTAACTAAAATAAAAATGAAATAAAACCTATCTTTAGCCCAAACTGAGCTCCAAACCTAAAAATAAGATAAAATAAAATAAAATAACCTGTAAAATAAAAAATAAACTAGATGAAATCTAGTATTAAGATAAACCTAAAAAATAAAAGAAACAAATAAAAAAATAAACTTAAAACCCAAAAAACCTAAAACCTAAAGATAAACAAATAAATAAACCTAAACTAAGATAAACTAAACTAAATAAAATAAAACCTAAAATAAAATAAACTAAACCTAAACCCTAAATAAAATAAATAAACTATAAAATAAACATAAAACTAAAATAATAAATAAACTTTGAAATAAACCAAAATAAAACTTAAAATTAAACTAAAAAAAGATAAAAAGTAAACCAAAAAAAATAAAACTGAAGCAGAAAGATAAAATAAAATAAAACTAAAATAAAAATTAACCTAAACCTAAACCTAAAATAAAATAAGATAAAACCAGATTAAAATAAAATAAACTAAATTAAATAAAAATAAAAAAATAAACCTAAATAAAAAATTAAAAACAAAAAAAAATAGAATAAATAAAATACTAAACCTGTCGGGTTTGCTTATGTTTTTTTTTAAAATCCTAAACCCTGATTCTAGGCAGAGCCAGGCCATGATCTGAGCCACCAATGCTAGGCCAAAAGAACCCTGGCCTTAGGCCCTAGGCCACCTGAGCCTGCAGCCTGAGCCACTGAGCCCTGGAATCTGAATCCAGGCCCTGGCTGTCTGAGCCCACAAACCCTGGCCACAGGCCCTAAGGGCTCTGAGCTTTAGATGAACCTGAGCCATAGCCACTAAAGACCACTGAGCCCTAAACTGACGCTGGCTATGGCGGACCCTGGGCCTGAGCCTCAGGAGACCACCCAGTCCTGAGCCATTAAATCTGAGTCCTGGGCCTTGAGCCACTGAGCCATGATCACTGACCTGAGCCACTGGCCACAAGGCATAGACCACAAGGCCACAGGCGAGCCCTGGAGATCCTGGGCCACTGGGCCCAAGGCCCTGAGCCAGTGGGCCTAGATAGTAAGGCCTAGCTGGGCACAAGATGGAATTAGGCTGAGCCCTAGGCTAAAATAAAGATAGAATAGTTCAGGCTAGGCCTGAGCTGAGCTAAAAGAAAGACCTAAAAAGATAGGCATAAGATAAGGCTAAAGGCATGAGGCCTAAGATAAAGATAAAGGCCTCGACTGATAAAAGATAAACTTAAAATATCTAAAAGAAAGATAGGCTTAGATAAGCTAGGCTAAGAGATAAAACATGAGCCTGACGTTAAAGATAGGATAAAGGCCTGAGCTAAAATAGAGCCTAAAATAAATTAACTCGCTAAATTTGAAAAGAATAAATAATAAATAAGTGAAAAGATAAAAATAAAATAATGAGCTTCAACTCTTGGTTTGTGATTTTAAAGAGCCCTACCATAAAAGCATGATCACTGGCCATGAGCCCTAGCCCTAGGCTAGGCCCTGATCCTGAGCCCTGATCTCTGAGTAAACCTCTGCCCAGGCCTGACCACAAAAGGCCCTAGGCACGGTCTAAACCACAAAACTGAGCCCTAGCCACCTGTTCCTGAGCCAGAGCCCACAGGCCCTGAGCCCTGAGCCTAGCACTAAACCTATGAGCCCTTAAACTAAACTGGCCTGGACACAGGCCATACACTAAAAGGCCCAGCCACACTGCCAATCCACATCCACAGGCAAGCCAAGCACAGACCACAAAATCCTAAAGCTGAAACCCTGAAACCTGAGCCCTAGGCCCTGGGCCCCAGGCCCTGAGCTGGGCTAGTTGCTAAATAAATTAAAATAAACCAAAACCCTAAAACTAATAAACCTAAATATAAACCTAAACCCAAAAAATGGTGGGACAGAAGCGGGAACATCTCCATCAACTGCTCAGTCTAGATCTAGGTGGTGGTGGAGGTCATGGTTATGGCAATGGTGGTGGGGATTTGGAGAATGCTTGGTGGATATGAAGGTGGTGGTGGGCGATGGTGATTATGGAGAGGAGGAGTGAAGGTTACAACCTTGGTAGTGAGGAAAGATCGAGGGGATATGATGGTGGATCCAGCTACTCGAGAGGCCAGGGTGGTTTTGATGAGAACTGAAGAAAGTGTAGAACAGTCAATCTGATTTGCTATTTATTGAAGTGTGTCATTACAGTAGAGATGGTTCAGTTTTCTATGGTTTTTGATTTGTTTTATGCATGCTCATTTTTTATTTATGGTGTCACTTGTGTCTTAGAAAACTTGGTGTGTTACTTGGTTGATGAAATCTAAAAGAAGCAATGTTGAATCTGAATTTGTTCCCTATTAAAAAAAAACTAAAAACCCTAAACCCAAACCTAAAACTTGAACCCTAAACCTAAAATCTAATCCCTAAACATTAAATTAAAACTTGTAACATAAACTTAAAAACCCTAAGCGGCTCAGCCACTAAGACCCTAAACCATAAATCTAAAATGGTAAAACCTAGAGCCTAAACCCTAAACCATAAACCCCAGACCCTAGGCCTAAACCTAAAAACCCTGAAACCACTAAAAAAAGAAAAAAGCTAAACTGAACTAAAATGAGACCTAAAATAAAATAAATAAAATGTAAACAAAATAAAATAAAATGAAACATAAACTAAAACCTAAACCTAATAAATTAAAATAATAAATAAAATAAATAAAATAAAATAAATAAAGAAACCCTAAACTAAACTAAAAAAATAAAACCTAAAATAAAATGAAAATAAACCTAAAATAAAATAAAATAAACATAAATTAAAATAAAATGAAAGCTAAATTTAAAATGAAACCTAAAAATAAATAAAATAAAACATAAACCCAAACTATAAAAAAAACCTAAAACCTAAAAATAAAATAAACCTAAACCTAAACAAAATACACTAAACTAAATTAAATAACTAAATAAAATAAAATAAATTTAAAATAAACCTAAACTAAACTAAAAAATAAAACCTGGAATAAACAAAAATAAAGAAACCTAAACCTAAAAAAATAAAATAAAACTGAGACTTACATAGAAGATGAGAATAAGACCTAAACCTAAAATAAAATAAAATGAGACTAAACTAAAAATAAACTAAGCTAAAAATAAAGATTAAAACCAATTAAAAGAAAATAAACTAAAGAAAAAAATAAGAATACACTGAAATGTTGTTCAAGTAAAGATAAAGCTAAGATAAATAAATGAATGAGCCTAGGCTGGTTACCATTTGCTTTAAGATGAGATGAAAAGATAAAATGAAAGATAAAATATGACCATGGCCCACTAGTACTGGGCCAGCAGGCCTGTTCTTAGCCACTGAGCTGAGCCCTGGGCTTGAGCCACAGGCCCAGAGACTGGGCAAAACTGCCCTCAGGATAAACTCAAGACCTGTATAATACTGAGCATGGGCCCTAGGTACAAGAATACTGAAATAGAAAAGCACATAGAAGCCAAAATGTGACTGACAAGGAACCTAAATAAATAAATGAAAAGGCCTAGAGGTTGCGTTAAAAATTAAGATAAAATAAAATTGAGCCTAAGGCACCTAAACTAAACCTAAAGCCAACCTAAAAATAAAGTAAAATAAAATTAAAACAAAACTAAAAATATAAATAAAGCTAAACTAAACTAAAATAAAATAAACTAATAGAGAAACTTAAATAAAATAAAAGAAACTAAGCGTAAAATAAAAATAAAATAAATCTAAAAAAATAATATGAAAACAAAATAAAAATTAAACCTAAAAAATAAAAATAGAAAAAATCTAAAATAAATAAAAATAAAATGTAAACCACAATTATAAAAAAACCTAAACTAAAATAAAATAAAAAATAAAAAAACCTAAACTTCAACAAAATAAACTAAATAAAATAAATAATACTAAACCTAAACCTAAAATATCTTAAACCTAAACCACAAACTAAATATAAAACAAACTAAAAATAAACCTAAACTAAAACAAAGAAATAAACTAAAATAAACCTAAAATAAAATCTGAGTAAGCGATAACAATAAAATCGAGACTAAACCTAAAATAAAAAATAAAACCAAAACCAAAAATAAAATAATATTAAAACTAAACTAAAATAAAAAAATCTAAACTAAACTGAACAGAAATAAATTAAAATAAAACCTAAACTATAATAAAATAAAACTAAACTAAATAAAAATAAAAGTAAACTTA